>JAODAL010043350.1:0-33931 GCA_025379985.1 Phyllomedusa bahiana | reverse complement strand
CTGTAATAAACCCGGGGACTGCCTGTACTTGGCTTCAGCCGTCATTATCTGGTCCTACAAGCAGTGCTCCCCTGCTCCTCCAAAAGCTGCATGCGTCCTGGCCCCTTTGCATTAGTGATGGGGAGCTTTGGGACCTCCAGGTTCCCATACATCGGATATTTATGGCATAAGACCTCCTTTATCCAGCAGAAACCTCCGGTGCCATGTTTGCCTCCACCTGGGCCTTCTCTGTATAAAAGCCTACGACATCTGTCAGACATATATATCCAGAATCCTTGGAGGGAGGAGACTTCATATTTACCATTGACAGAACAGAGCTCTGCCACCTGTCAGTGAATAGCCGCGTGTCCCCCCAGCCATAGATTACCTGTGCTCTCTTGTAATTGAAGGAATCCTTTTCTCGACTTGCAGTGTTTTCTATGATCTCTACCCGAAGGTCCTGCAGCTTCTTCTGCGACAGCTCCAGCTGCACCCGCAGCTCCTCTGCTTGCTGTGAGGCGTCCAGTGCCTGGAAACGGACAAGAATATGTAAGAAGAAGCGTACAAGGGCTCCTACATCTCCAAACATGGCGTCCACCAAGAAGGTCAGCAGTGGAAGGATGTTTAGACTGAGCAGTGACTCAACAAATGGGGCAGGGGTACTGA
Source organism: Phyllomedusa bahiana (assembly GCA_025379985.1). Classification (NCBI taxonomy): domain Eukaryota; kingdom Metazoa; phylum Chordata; class Amphibia; order Anura; family Hylidae; genus Phyllomedusa; species Phyllomedusa bahiana. The sequence goes on along the minus strand of JAODAL010043350.1, from coordinate 33,286 downwards.
CGAGGAGCGGAGACCAAGCACAGGATGTGAGCGCAGTGACCCTGCTGCCAAGACCTCAACCCATCACAACCTCTCTTCCATGTGAGCCCTGAACACCTCCCAGACCGCGCTGTTCCCCCCCTCCCTGACCAAGCACCTTTTGGGTAAAAACCTATTACTTTCCTAATTTTTTTGTCTTTGTTTCTTACACACTGTGGACCTCTAAAGGTCAGCTAAGAACCCTTGGGGGCATTGATACAACCCTCTATAGCGGATATATTGGGCGTGAGTGCAATCACCAGAACGATGCTGTCAGCTTGCCAAACCTCTTGGAAGGACAATGACTACAATGGTCAACGGAGATGCCCTCAAAGACAGCTGAGCAAAGATGCTTCATGCTAATCATCTCCAAATCTACAGCAATCGGTGTAAAAATGCCTAAACGGGTGTAACCCCCATAGAGCTTGATGATGTATTGATAGGGTAAGTCATCAAAGTCTGGTAGGTGCAGGATCCATCTCTGGGGCCCGGACCTATCCCAGAACGAGCCGGCTTAGAATGAAGAGTCGGTCGCCCTTGCAAACAACTCTCTATTCGGTTCTCCCTTAGAACAGAATGGAGAGTTGTGTGGATTCCAGGGCCCGTTTGTGAGATAAGTGCAGGGCACCGAGGCCACAGTTACAGTGAGGATAAAAGCTGCCGGCACTGACCGCAGATTGGAGTTTGCTCCTGCAGTTACCTGATTGCTGCGGATGTAGGCAGGAGCTCTGAAGGCCTCCTGCTTAGCTGTGTACATGGGGTGGAATAAACCGTCTGTGCCCCCCCACCTGAGATGTCCGGCTGTCACTGACTGCCGGCTCTCCCTTCCTGCAGCTCCTGTGTTCAGGACTGTCCCCACTTTTCCAATTGTAGTCAATGAGTGGTCCACAAGTGGTGGAGAAGTTTGGGAGCATAGTTGCCTTGCGCTTACTGAGGTCCAGTACTTAGGTGCGCAGGGTCCTAATTTTCCTGTCTTTGTTTCTTACACACTGTGACCCTCTAAAGGTCAGCTAAGAACCCTTGGGGGCATTGCTACAATCCTCTATAGCCGATATATTGGCCACAGTTACAGTGAGGATAAAAGCTGCCGGCACTGACCACAGATTGGAGACTCAGCAGCTCCTGCCGTTACCTGAAGCCGGCGATCACCTGATTGCTGTGGATGTAAGAAGGAGCGCTGAAGGCCTCCTTATTAGCTGTACATGGAGTGGAATAAACCGTCTCTACTAACCCTAACCCTACTACCCCTAACCCTCTACTAACCCCAACCCAACTACCCCTAACCCTCTACTAACCCCAACCCTACTAACCCTAACCCTCTACTAACCCCAACCCTACTACCCCTAACCCTCTACTAACCCCAACCCTACTAACCCCAACCCTACTAACCCTAACCCTCTACTACCCCTAACCCTCTACTAACCCCAATCCTACTAACCCAAACCCACTACTAACCCTAGCAACCCCAACCCTCTACCAACCCCAACCCTCTACCAACCCCAACCCTCTACCAACCCCAACCCTCTACTAATCCAAACCCCAACCCTCTACTAACCCTAACCCTCTACTAACCCTAACCCTAACCCTCTACTAACCCTAACCCTCTACTAACCCTAACCCTCTACTAACCCTAACCCTCTACTAACCCTAACCCTCTACTAACCCTAACCCTCTACTAACCCTAACCCTCTACTAACCCTAACCCTCTACTAACCCTAACCCTCTACTAACCCTACCCCTCTACTAACCCTAACCCTCTACTAACCCTATCCCTCTACTAACCCTCTACTAGCCGGGCTGTCACTGACCGCCAGCTCTCCCCACATGCCCACCCCTGCAGGTTTGTAGTCAATGGGAGGTTAGAGAAGCTTGGAGTGTTGTTACCTTGCGCTTGCTGAGGTCCAGTGCTTGGGTGCGCAGGGTCAGCTCCTTCTCCCCGGTGGTGATGCTGCTCTGCAGCAGGTGCTCCTTCTCCTCCAGCTTCCGCAGAACCTGCAGCTGGGCGTCCACCTAAAATCCAGAGAGATGGCAAGAATTCCCCTAAGTACATGTCTCTATTATGTAGGAACCTAATGAATATGTCACAGTGTGCGACCTGCTGTAACCAGTCATGAGAACGCCCCGTGGCTTTCGGGAGGCGTTCCCATCTTGGCGGTTGCAGTACCTGTGTCCGCAGGGTGAGCAGCTGATCGGCCAGCTCTTCCTTCTCCTCTTTCAGCAGCTTATGGATCTGGTTGGATTTGATCCTCTCAGACATCAGCTTGAAGTTGGCGTCATCTTTCTCCCGCAGCTGCTGCATCAGACGGATGTTCTGCTCCTGCATATCTTCAAACGCCTGGCCCGTCACATCCATTTCTGACAGCAAAGCCTCCTCCTCCTGACGGGCAGAAGGATAAACACTGAAATCCTGCCAAGCCCTCAATGAACGGGCGACCATCTTATATCAGCCAGAGTAGGGCACATACACAGACCATCCACTACAATCAAGCATGTAATCCCTCCACTCTCCTGCGGAGGTGCTGCAGGGAAATTGATCAGTTGCTGCTCAGTTTCCTAACAGGGTCCCAGCAGTCATATCAGTTTCTAACACTCACTTGTTTGGCGGTGGACAGTCTCTTCTGCAGAGCCTCTGTCTGTTCCTCCGCCGCTCTCATTCGGCGCAGGGCGTCCTCGTCCGCCATTTTTTTGCTGTCTCTGCGTTCTCTTTCCTCTAGCTCCCTGTGCCGCTGGCGAAGTTCTTCCAGCTTGGAGACAATGCAGGATTATTAAAGATCCCTTTATATAAACTTATCAAGGTGTGAGGGAATCCCATATCGGCCCCCTTACCTCTGCTTTGCTCTTCCTCTCTGCCGCCATCAGTTGCACCTTGTCCCTTTGCTCCTTGGGGGCTGAACGATACATATCCAAGAGCAGCTTCATGTCTCGTAAAGACTCCTGGACTCGCCTGGTGCAAAAAGAAAAACAACATAAGCAACACTCATCAACAAGGGGAGCAGTGAGTCCAGTTATGCCGTCAACGATCCATGGGTGCGGGTCCCGACTTTGGGAACTGCACAACTATCAGGAACGGGCCCCCAAAAGTGTCAGCCCAGAATGGAGATCCGGTGAGGATAAGAACAAATCTCCATTCTGTTCCAAGTACGGCCAAAAACCTTGCTCCCCTAAACCAGTAACTCCCATAGACCAGTATGGTTCCCCTTTACTGGGAACGCCCATAGATCACAATGGAGAACACAGCGCTCCCCTGTACTGGGAACTCCCATAGAACAGAATGGAGAACACAGCGCTCCCCTGTACTGGGAACTCCCATAGAGGAGAATGGAGAACACAGCGCTCCCCTGTACTGGGAACTCCCATAGAACAGAATGGAGAACAGCACTCCCCTGTACTGGGAACTCCCATAGATCAGAATGAAGAACACAGCGCTCCCCTTTACTGGGAACTCCCATAGAACAGAATGGAGAGCGCAGCGCTCCCCTGTACTGGGAACTCCCATAGAACAGAATGGAGAACACAGTGCTCCCCTGTACTGGGACCAGAAAGGTCCCATAGACCAGAAAGGAGAACACAGTGCTCCCCTGTACTGGGAACTCCCATAGAACAGAATGGAGAACACAGCGCTCCGCTGTACTGGGAACTCCTATAGATCAGAATGAAGAACACAGCACCCCCCCGTACTGGAAACTCCAATAGAACAGTATGTAGAACACAGCGCTCCCCTGTACCTGTAACTCCCATAGAGGAAAATGGAGAACACAGTGCTCCCCTGTACCAGTAACTCCCATAGAGGAGAATGGAGAACACAGTGCTCCCCTGTACCAGTAACTCCCATAGAGCAGAATGGAGAACACAGCGCTCCCCTGTACTGGTAACTCTCATAGAACAGAATGGAGAATACAGCGCTCCCCTGTACTGGGAACTCCCATAGAACAGAATGGAGAGTCGTGTGCATGCCTGACCGGATCTCCATTCCATGCATGTCTATAGTGGGAACCCCCCTACCCCTAGAGGTATCTGTATGCCTCCACATGCAGCGGCTCCCTGTAGTGCTGGTAGCATTCACATCTCCCTTGCAGTAGGAGCTCCCCTTTAAGTCCACTCACTTGAGCTCGGCCTTCATCTGCTTGACGCTCTCCGCATCCTTGCGTTTGGTGTCCGGCTCGTGCTTTGACTTCTCCTTGGAGCTGTCGCCTCTGTCTTTCTCTCTCCCGCGCTCCCTGTCTCTCTCCTTCTCCCGCTCCCGCCTGTCTCTCTGCTGGGGCTGTGCCTGGACTTCCTCCTCCTCCCGTTTCGGGACGGGCTCCGCCTGGGATGATGCCGGGGTGGGAGGAGCGCTTTCTTCCGGCTCGGTCTTTATTTCGACCGTTTCCTCTTTGGGCTCCTCCACGCTGGACTGTGAGGGTAGCAGGAAGAGACCACTACTACTGCGAGAACGCATCTAAAAGACAGAGGGAGTGTTGTCACGCTGTCCCGGGCCCCGGCCGGCCCTCCTGGTGCTCCTCACGCACTTACCTTGTTGATATCTCCTTGGATTTCCCGGAGGCGCCTCTTGTACCGCAGCACCTCGCCCTTAAGCTGGTGGTTGTGGTTCTGGAGGCTGCTGATCAGATGTCTCATCTCCCGATTAATAGGGCCTACCAAAAATTCTAAATCTTAGTGAGCATTGAACCCTGGGGGTATATGCGGCATATACAATGGGTGTGAGTGCAACCACTAGAACGGTGCAGTCACCTTGCTAAACCTCATGGAAGGACAATGACTGCAATGGTCAACTGAGATGCCCTCAAAGACAGCTGAGCCGAGCCGCTTCAGGCTAACCATCTCCGGAGCCACAGCAAAAATGCTTAAACAGGTCTAACCCCCATAGAGTCTGACGGTGTATTGATAGGGTAAGTCATCAAAGTCTGCGGGTTGCAGGATCAATCTCATTCCAAGGTAGGTCGGGGTCCCGGAAAGTGTCGGCTTAGAATGAAGAGTCGGTCATGCTTTGCAAACAACTCTCTATTCGGTTCTTTGGGAGTTCATCCGTAATGACAACTCCCTAAGGTAAGAATGGAGAGGAGTGCAGATCTACATTCTGCTGTACCAAGCACCAGGGCCCCTTCCGGAGAGAAGTGCAGGGCACCGAGGTGGGCGCCTCACCTATCAGACTGGGATGGCGTATCCTATCAATATACCATCAAAGTGTGGGACAGGAACACCCCTTTAAAATAAAGACGCTGGTTTCCAGCTGAGATCGCCGTGGCTTTCCCCTCTCTGTGGGAGTCTGGTTTCAGACACGAGCGAGACACAAGATCACCAAGCTAAACCCCAAAGTGCCTGCCGCCCGTGAGACCCATCGGACTTACCAGCCTCGTCGTTCGCGGCCCGACTCTGCCCAACCTCGATCCTGAGCATCTCGTACTCCTTCCTGACTTGAGCCAGCGTGTCCTCCAGCTGAATCACCTCTGTACGAACTTTCTTCTGAAGGGAAACCTCGTCCCTCTGCAAGACAAGCAAAAAAACCTTGGCACCCATAATCCAGGACAGGTGGAGAATGCACCGTTATAAGTATATGTTACAGCTCTGAGTTGCTGGAAGCAATAACTGAAGAAGAATCTGCAAGGACTGCTGGTGGTGGATCCTGCCATCTGCTGTGGGTAAGGACAGCTGGATAGTGTCACTACTTCCTCCACATACATGTCTGCCCCTCACCTTCTGTCTTTTTCCCCCTCCTTGTAGATTGTAAGCCCTCGCGGGTAGGGTCCTCTCTCCCTCTGTCGTGCCAATTGTCATTATCCCTTATCACTGTACTCGTTTGATTTATGTAATGTATGTAACCCCCCGAATGTACAGCGCCCTGGAATCAATGGCGCTCTAAAATAATAATAATAATAATAATAATAATAGTGGTGGGGATTCAGTCAGGTGGCTGTTGGGGGATTTTGCCATCTGCAGTGTGTATATGGCTGTCAGATAGCAGAAGGGATTCATGGTCAGGTTGCTGTCGGTGTATCCTGCCACGTGTATGGGGCGGTTAGATAGCAGTGGGGATTCACGGTCAGGTTGCTGTTGATGGATCCTGCCATCTGCTGGGTGTATAAGGTGGTCAGAGAGCAGTATGGATTCACGGACAGGTTGCCATTGGTGGGTCCTGCCATCGTCCATGTGTGTAGGGCGGTTAGATTGGATGTGGGTTACACGGTTAGGTTGATGTTGATGGATCGTGCCATCTGATGGGTGGATAGGGTGGTCGGAGAGCAGTAGGGATTCACGGACAGTTTGCCATTGGTGGGTCCTGCCATCGTCCATGTGTGTAGGGCGGTTAGATAGCAGTGGGGATTCACGGTTAGGTTGCTGTTGATGGATCCTGCCATCTGCTGGGTGTATAGGGTGGTCAGAGAGCAGTATGGATTCACGGACAGTTTGCCAATGGTGGGTCCTGCCATCGTCCATGTGTGTAGGGCGGTTAGATAGCAGTGGGGATTCACGGTTAGGTTGCTGTTGATGAATACTGCCATGTGCTTTTCATATGGAGCGGACAAATAACAGTGGGGATTCACAGTCAGGCAAATATTAATCTACGTCCGAGTTTCACAGCCGTCTCCTCTGATCTCCACAGGTCTGGCTCAAATTGAAGCAACCCAAATTTTGCCCTTTCGTCATCATACCGGCAACAATTCTCCACCTATGTGAGGCAGCAGAGTGATGTACGTACACGTCTCTTCTACCCTCTACCACTGACATTCATCACCTCTCCACCAGGATAGGTGAGAAAAGTCTGATCACTGGGGGTCCCACACCGATAACTAAAACAGGGCCCCCATCTTTTACAACATTATAAGGCTTTAAATGGAGCCGAACATGTGCACCGCTGCTCCACTCAAAGTCAATGGGACCAACAGACAGCGGAGCACAGCGCTCGTCGATCCCCCGTCTCTCCTCTAGACGTTGAATGGAGCAGCGGTGCACATGTTCGGCCACTGCTCTATTCAAAGCCTTTCTTGCTGCGGGAAAGCGCGGAGATTTCGGTGAAGAGCTGATGAATGTCTATAGTGGCACAACACCATTAACATCAGGGAACATTGCTAGCCAAGCTCAGCGCCCCCTGATCTACTCCTGAACGGACCTCAATGAGCTCGAGCTGGCGCTGGTGGTTGCCTCGGGTCCCGTGTAGGAGGGAGCGCGCCTCGTCCAGCTGGGCTTTCAGCTGCAGGGACTCATTATACAGGACAGAGAACTGGGACTGCATGCAGCGATACTCCGGAGACACGCGCACGTTTTCCTCCACCGCGTTCGCCAGCAAAGCCTGATGGGAAAACAAACAGAAGGAGTTATAAGAAGTGGTTACAGGATGGTGCACACCAACACCCCAGGCTCTGCCGCCACATCAAGTACTGAGCTAGGTGAGCCTCAATCATAAGTACCATAACCTGCAGCTGATCCAACCCTGGGAGGCGTCACTGCACCCTGATACCCTTGTAGCCAAAGCATCAAACCCACCAAGCACAGGACTACAACACCCATCTACCCGACAACAAAAGTGCTGCCTACAGGTAGTAAAGAAAAAATTACAAACTGTGACTATCCTATGCCAAATCTACAACGAGCTGCCCTGGGCGGCTGAGAGTGGCACAAGTGTCACCTGTGCAGGCAGAGATGTCAGGGAAGCGTCAAGTTCAGAAGAAGTCACCTGCAGCTCCTGGTTCTCCGCCGTCACGTCCTGCAGGTCCTGCTTCAGTTTGTCCAGTTCCTGCAGCCGGTTGACTGCGAGCTCCTTGTTCATATCGACTTCTGACGTCATCTCCTCAAACTGCAGGAAAGCAGAAAGTATCAAAGAGGAGAAAACGGAGATGTGAGAAAGCTCCAGAGCAGACGCTGCAGTGTGTGGACACCATTCAGGCCAAGGATCTTCACCTTCTTGGAGTTGATGGTTATGGTTCCTCCATACAAGCTGCTTCCTGCCCCGTACACCTTGTAGCCCTTGGAGTTCACCTGCCGGGAGAATGATGACAATCAGCGATGATGCCCCTGGGGACGGCGGTGCCAATTGTCGCTCTCTGAAGTCTTACCCGCTCCAGGACCTCAGACAAGTGTCGGTTTAGGCGCTGCTCTCTTTTCCGGACCTTATCGATGTCCCACTGCAGATCCTCAATAAGCCCGTCCAGCACGGAGACCCGAGATTCGGCATTCTCCAGACGTGTCTGCAACTGAGTAAACTGGAAGAGAAATTATGGAAGGCGGCGTTACCTAAAGTGGTTGGTGTGAGGAGGACGGAGTCACTCACAGGCAGGCTGATGATGCTTCCCGCCACCATGTACCCTTGTAAACAGCCCCAAAAGGGTGAGGTGAATGCTACTATATAGTGGATCTGCTGCGGCTATGAATGGTGTCCCTGGGTGCTAACACAAAGAATCCCCATTTCATAAACTGCTCCCATAAGAGGTCTGTTGCTCCTCAGCAGAGGCCACTGTCATCTATGCCACTTTACATAATTTGTAAGGCCGAAAAAAGACAAGACGTCCATCCAGTTCAGCCTGTTGTGCTATAGTGTTGATCCAGAGGAAGGCAAAAACCCCCACGAGGTAAAAGCCAATTGTCCTCATTTTAGGGAAAAAATTCCTTCCCCACTCCAATCTGGCAATCGGAATAATCCCTGGATCAACAACCCTTCTCCAGAACTATTATCATTCCTAAGGTTTACAGTAAATGCCTACTATATTATAATTTCTAGATCCAATATACTGCACTGATCAACTTCTCAAGATTCACAGCCATCTGGCTATTTTTCCCTGGTACAGAGCTCCAAATCCCATGCAGTGACAATGCTATATGATGAAATCCTGGCGGCCTGCAACCACCACTAGAGGGAGCCAAGTGCAGACAGTGTTATTACGGAGTTCAATGTAGGTACGGTATGCAGTCAGCTCCTCAGCTTCCCCTATTGGTTGCAGCAGTAAGTAATATTTTCAGTTAACCCATCCCCGACAAAGCCGTCCTGGGGGCAGCAGTAACATTTTGTAATCCCTTTCATTCTCCGCACCTCCTGGGTCATGTTCTGCTGCTTCTCCTGCAGCCGTTTGCACACTTCCTGCAGACGCAGGTTCTCATTACTCAGCATAGAGTTCAGCTCCTTGACTGCTTCCTCCATCTGGGACGGGTCTACATGAAACAAGGACACGGGTTGGACACCGAATAAGGGCCACGGGACGTTGTCACATCTGTAGTGCGCAGGGTGGCCATCTTACCGTTGCTGTCCAGTTTTGCAGACACCTGGTCTAGCCGAGCAAACAACCGATCGTAGACCGCCACGATGCGAGCCACAGCTCGGCGGGGGGACTCCACGCGCTCCTGCAGCTGAGACTCGATTTCTTCACTGCTGCTGCTAGCCAGGATGCCGAGGAACGAAAAGGACGACTCCGTCAGTCCGTCCCCTACAGGCAAAATACAAAATGTCAGCTAAATGATACCTCTGGTCAGTAACGACTCCCCTCCCCATATATGCCCCTGTATTAATGATAAATATATGCCCTCTGTATTAGTAATAAATATATGCCCCTGTATTAATGATACATACATGCCCCCTGTATTAATGATACATACATGCCCCCTGTATTAATGATACATACATGCCCCCTGTATTAATGATACATACATGCCCCCTGTATTAATGATACACACATGCCCCCAGTATTAATAAATATATGCCACCTGTATTAAAAATAAATATATGCCCCAAGTATTAATAATAAATAAATATATATAGCTGTAATAATGATATATACATGCCCGCTGTATTAATAATAAATATATGCCCCCTGTATTAATACGTATATGCCCACAGTATTAATAATAAATATATGCCCACCGTACTAATAATAAATATATGCCCCCAGTATTAATAATACATAAATATATCCCCTGTATTAATAATACAAAATATATGCATCCTGTATTAATAATAAATATATGCCCCCAGTATTAATAAAAAAAAAAATGCCTTCAGTATTAATAATAAATATATGTCTCAAGTATTAATAAATATATGCCCCCCCTCTATTAATAATAAATATATCCCCCTGTATTAATAATACATATATGCCCCCTGTATTAATAATATATATGCCCCCTGTATTAATAATATATATGCCCCCTGTATTAATAATACATATATCCCCCTGTATTAATAATAAATATATCCCCCTGTATTAATAATAAATATATCCCCCTGTATTAATAATAAATATATCCCCCTGTATTAATAATAAACATATCCCCCTGTATTAATAAATATATGCCCACAGTATTAATAATAAATATATGCCCCTGTTTTAAATTTAATTTAAATAAATATTTTGCCCCCTGTTTTAAATTTAATTCCCCCACAGGTTTTTAAAAAAAAAAAAAAATTAAAAAAAACAAAACCCCCCTTTTAATTTAAATGAAAAAAACCTCCCCCCAATTAAAAAAAAAATTATCCCCCCCTTTGTTTTAAATACAAAATTTTATGCCCCCGCATTAAAAAAAAAAATATATGCCCCCTTTTTTTTAATTTAAAAAAAATTCCCCTGTTTAATAAAAATTTTTATGCCCTGTATTAATAAAATATCCCCCGGGTTTAAAAAAAAAACAAAACCCTTTCTGATTATTTGAAAAATACATCCCCCCTGAAATTAATAAAAAATTTTTGCCCCCAGAAATTAAAAAAATTTATATGCAAAGGGGGGGTGCCCCGAGGGGTCCAGCCAGACCGAATTGGCCCGTCGACGGGTAAATACATTGGGCACCTCCCCCATATTTTTCCCTGGGGGGATGCCACAAGAGCCCCCAAACGCCTACATAAAAACCAAAACCAGAAAGAAAAAAAACCCAGCGGCGCCCCAAACATAAAGTCGGGGCCCGGGCTACCCAAAACAAAAAGGGAAAGAGAAAAATTTTAAAATTAAGATGGGGGAAAGTTCCCCCAGGCTGGAAATATCTTTCAGATGCGCCAATTTTACTTGCGCCCCAAAAATGTAAAAAAAAATTAACCCCTTTGTACCGTTTTTTTATAGGAGGAAGGCGGGCCGGACCGTACACATTCGTTCCCCCCAAAGAAAAAGGGGGGCCCTGGGTTTTTTCCCCTTTATAAAAAAACCTTAATTTGGCGGCGTTGGGAAGGAAAAAGGGGGGAAGGGGGACAAAACACGAGGGCAAGCAACCCTGGACCGCTTTTTTCCCCAAAAAATTTCCTCATAGATTTTCGCATCTCCCTTTTTAAATGGACCCCCGGGTTTGAAAACCGAAAAAACTTTCTTTTGGGGATGCCAATAGGGGGCCGGGCAAAAAATTTAGACGAAAAAAAGCGTATGAACCCAATTGCCCCTTGATCAAACCTTTGGTCCCCAATTTCCGGGTTTTCCGGGGGGGAAAGGGGGCCCCGAGTGCAAAAATTCCTTGGCTTTATAGGCTGGGAAATTTTAGAAACCGGAAAAACTGGATAAACCCGGCGACTCGTCAGCCCTCCGAAACCGGGGTAATACAAAGGCAAATTTCCCATCATCTAACGTCCCTTTTTTTTTCATTTTCTAAAGTCAGTACTATTTTTATAACTATCATAAGCAACTGGGAGAGGCGGGTTGGGACCAAACTTCGACCCGGTTTCCTTTCGCCCCCCAATAAGCTCACACCGTCCCCATATTTTAGGGTTTGTTTTAGAAAGTTAGAAATATGGGAAAAACCCCCCCCACACAAAATTTGGGAAAATGGGTTAAAAGGGAGAGATCCCAATTTACAGCGCAACAAATTTTTGGGGAAACGGGTTCGCCTCTCCCATTAAGTTCCACCTTCCAAAAGGGTATAAAGAATGGGGCCGAAGGTCCCTTCACAATGCAAATTTTTACCCCGGTAAAAAAAGGGTTTTTTGAATGGGGAAAACCATCTTGCGCCCCGTTTTTTTAAATGGGGGGTGCCTCTGGGGGGGGGGGGGTGGGCCTTTAACCTGCCTCTGGGGGCTGCCCCGAAATTTAAAAAGGAAATGGGAAATTTGGGGGCAGGGGGTAGAGGGAAAGTTTCAATGTGGAAATTTGGGGGCGGGGGCGGCAGGGGGTTAAATTTGGGGGGGGGTTGGGCCCCCAAACCCCTAAAAAGCACACCTGGAGAGACAAGTTTTTTCATATAATGGGGAGCATCACCCGGAAAGCCATATTTTAAGTTGGGGGTTTAACCTACCCCGGCCCCCATTCAAAGGGAATTTTTTAGGAAGTTTCTTGTTTTTTTTAAAGCGGATGGATTGGATTGAGGGACACAAAACAAAGGGAAAAACGAGGAGGGGAAAATTTTGCCAAAATGGGGGGGGGTTCATAGCATACTTCCCCCCCGAATTTCGAGACAAACCTGCGTACCTGCTTTGGGGTGACGCAATGGTACCTAGAACAAAAATTGGGTGGGGGAAAGGGGAACCCCTTTGGGGATCATACAAAAATAGAGGGCCCGGGGACACTCCTTTATGACCCAAAATTTTTACCGGAAACATTTTTGGGGAAACAAAGGTAAAAAAATTTTTGTAACCCGAACATAAAAGGGAGGGGAAAACAAAATTTAAGGGAAGGGGGGACGGAAAACACCAGTGAATCCGTTCCTAAACGATTTAAAAATTTTCCCTTTGGGCTCCTTATACGGAAAAAAATAAGAGGGGTTGGGGGGGGGGATCCCGGGCGGGGGGGGCGTGGGGCGGGAAGGGGGCGGGGGGGAGGCCTCCCTTTGGTCCCCGACAGCACAGAACGCTGAAACATCTCTCTATTGTGGAAATCAAGCTACCCCCTGCATTTGTAAAATTTAGGACTGTGCGGGGGGCGAGTTAAAGGGGGGGGTGAAAAAAACAAAATGTCTGCCATAAGAACTGGACATTCCATTTGGTGTTGATATTGTATTTTCTCAGGCATGATCTAAATTGTATTATTTCAAAACATAATTCACAGTCCAGCTCAATCCACCCGTCGGGCAATTCGGAGGAGGCACTGTTGAACGCGAGAGCTTTCCTCGGCTACAAGGAAACAATAAGAAGAAGGTTTGTTACACAGCGTCCCAGCAGTTATAGATGGGTTTTATAACCAGATAATAGAATGGCAAGCCAGTATAAGTTTAAAAAATGTATTTATATTATCATCGAGTAAAATGATGAAAAAAAAGACTAGTGGTAGCAGTGCAGCAGATCATTCGCCGTACTCCCACAGTGTGCAGCCGGAAGGCTCTGTCAGAACAGGACGACGCGTTTCGGTGACGTGCTCCTTAATCTCTGGTCGGATAGGTAACATTCAAGTGTGGGTTTAAATAGAAAGTCGGGCGTAGTCCCATTCAAAAACTTAACCCATAAAATACCAAACATGTAAAAATACAAACATAAAAACAAAATATATGGTGGGAGAGTACCGGCTAAACTTCACAGACAAAGTATATATAAGGGAAGCAAATGTACTGTTACATGTTACAGCACAAGTTATTAAGTGAGACACACTATAATGGTTATTGATGTCATGTTTTACATTGTTAACCCATATGGTTGTCGCGTTTTTATATAAAAATCCACTTTGCCTCACATTCAACAATTTTTCCCGCCAAAGTTGCCTCCCCTTGCTTTATGGTAACTTTTTTCATCTCCTTACAACGAAAAGATGTTATAGCACTACTATGTAGCTTCTTTAAAATGTTTCGATTGCAGCAGACATGGTAGTTAAACCCCATTGTGCTTTTTGCATCCGGATGTGGACTGTTGATTCTTGTTTTAAAGGAATTGAAGAGCAACCAACGTATTGAATTTGGCAAGTTACAAAGCTATATGTATACCACATTTTTGTTTTTGCAATTAAATGTATTGTCTGCTTACTGTAAACTTTTTTTAGTAACCAAAGACAAGAAGGTATTTTTGCACCTCCATAGTTTGAGAGTAATGGCAAAATCCTGTGTACAAACAGAAGCAACGGTGTGGTTGTGAGCAAGTGTTTCTTGTTATTGTTTGGACTGAGAAAACAAACTTGGGGAGATTATTAGAACCTATGTTAGGTGCTTTCTTAGGAATTATATCTAACTCCCTTATGCATTATGTTGGACAAACTAGGGTTCCGTGAGTCAAAAATCGCGGAGATACTTTTTCATAATTGCCAACCACTTTATTGTATTGTGGAGAGTATTGTAGGCTAGAAAAGTAATACCCGAAAAAATTGTCCTGTTTTCTTTTTGTGGTCCACTAATACATCAGCGTGTTGTCATAGATTCAACTTTTTTTTCTGGACCATTCTAAATTTTTGTCAGTGTATGTAACCTCTTGGCCTCAACTTGTTGAGAACCCATGGATTGATTGTACCTCAAATTATGCATGTAAACTACAATTTCTTTTACTTTGCGAATTAGTTCCCCCCTGGGTAGTTGGTGTAACCTGTATGAGGGTGGCAAGAATCAGCATGTAAGATTGTAATTTTGTGAAGATGGGTTTGACAAAGGGGGTGGACTGTTGGTGACTGTAACCCGGTATTCTATTGTCCCATTTAGTGTTACGTCCAAAAAGTGTATAGTATTCTCATGGAAGAGATGGATGTGAATTTGAGATTCATTGATTGTATTAATATACTGAAGAAGTAGGTGAAATCATCAGGGGGCGCCCTCCCATATCAGAGGAGGTGTTCTATATAACGACCATAACACTGATATGGGAGGCGAAGACGTTGTTGTCAGAGGAAACCAAAAACGTATCTCCTACCATATAAATAATGTAAATATTCGCCAAGGAGGGCGAAAATTGGCCCCATTGAAAGCCCCGCATAGTTGGAGGAAAAATTCCTGGTCAAAGGAGAAAAAAAATTATGTTTCAACAAAAAAACTCAGTGGACATAATTAAAAATTCACATTAAATTCGGTCATAATTAGTGTGTTTGTATAAGAAATTCTTTAAACTCATATTGCCAATTTGGGGAATGGAAAGGGTATAACCAATGACATTCAACATGTCAACACCAAAAAGCTGTTTGTCCCATTGTCACCAATTCCAGTTGTGCAAACCACCTGTTTAGTGTCACGTATAAATCTGGGATATGGGGAATAATTGGGTTCAGTGATGATAACCCATGCCCAGTTTTCATGAGAAAGAATCAATACCTGACATATTGGTATGACGAGGTGGTGGGAAGAGATTCTTATGTGTCTTCGGCAAGGATGTACATGGAATTTTGGTGGCTGTGGATTTGTTTTGAAGTTGTTCCGCCAGGTATGGAGTGTAGAACACCCATCACAAATCCCCTCGTTCCAAAAGTTTTTTCAAATTTTTTTGGAACGCTGTAGTGGGTGTTATTTCTCAGAGGTATATAAGTAGAGGTTATCATTCAACATTTCCAGATTTATTTTCTATAAAGACCTGAATCTTAATAACTACGGCAACACCCTTTGTCCGCCATCATCACTATTATATGTGAATAGTTTTTAAGTTGTTGTAAGGCTGTTCTTTCTTGGCGGCCAATAGATTGTGATTGCTACCTGTCCTGGATGTCTCTAAGGAATCCTATGGGAGGATGTGGGGGGAGCGGATGAGATTCTCGCCCACATTCCTGGAAGACATCCAGGATCCAGGGCGAGACTGAATGGGATAAAAATATGGGTTAGGCAAGGAAAATTTAACAGCATTCGTGGTATCAAGCCTACTTTCACTTTGTAGTGACCTGAGTTCAGTTAATATTTTTAAGTCCCTGAATGTTTATGGAAAATTGAACAGGTATTTGGTCGATGTAATATGTGCTCTCTTATGGGAAGGATGTTGTCAAATCGATGAGTCCACTTCTTCTTGCTGCAATAGCAAATGATGTTTAACAGTAAGATGTCGGGCAAACTTATTTTACATCCTTGATAGTCCTGAAATACATCTAGGGAATTGGTGGGTGCTAAAGTTTCAGCCTTTGGACAGTACCTGCTCTGTGCTTGGGATAAGATGGTTGCAGGACAGGTTCAATACGGGAGTCCTCGTTGTTTCCATGTTGGAGACGGTTATTGCGACCCTCTTCTTGTGTTTAGCCCAGCACGCCTGGTTTCCGTCTAAAAAAGGAGGTCAAAAGGGATCTTGTCATGAACGGGTGGCATCGAGTTGATTGCTAGTCATCATACGGATGGGCTTGGAACAACGGCGTAATGGGATAATAGTTGGTTGAAGATTATCCATGGAGGTCGTCGGCAGTAAGATGCTAGAAGACTGTTCCGGCGAAGTTTCAACATCAGAAGAAAAACTGGACGTGTCTATCTCTCGGCTATAGGATAGGTGGTTTTGTATTTTTTGTGTATGGGTCTTGGAAAAAATTTTCTTTTGTCTGGTCCACAGAATAACTTCCCCTTAGCATAGTCATGAGTCCTATTCATATTTGGATTTTTTGATTTTTCATGATCGCTTCTTCCAGTTTGTGGATTTGTATTTCATGTTGTCATAGTGGCGTTTATATATCTTGTATCAAATATGAAATCAAAAGACTGTTCCACTGTGAGCATTTTCTTGTTTCAATTATAGCAATTTTTTGCTTTCTGTTCCACAATTAATTGTATTAGTTTCAGTGAACATCTGTCAAGATGTTATTCATTCGATAGTGAACTCATCTGGATATTGAGATGCTAACAGTCTTTTTTTTATACGTAAACACGGGGGGATCATCCGCTTTTTCAAGATATTGTATAAGAGTAGTGTGATCCACCATAGTTTGGTCTCATGCTTCTTGAGGGTTTCTATTTAGTAAAAATTGGTTTTCACAAATCTCTGGAGTATCGGCATGTATGCACTGCTAGTCTGAGTTGAACAAACTGGCTGCCTAATTTTCTGCCTATCTATATCGGCTATCCATAATGCATATGTTTAGTTTATATAAGTCCCGACTTCTTTGAATAGCAAATGGTTCACGCATATAGAGTTGTGCAGAGACACGATAAAAGCATATGGAATTCAAAAACAATAAATCACAGTCAGCTCAATCCACACGTAGGGCAATCGGAGGGATGCAGTGAACGAAGATGCGAGAGCTTCCTCGGTCTACATGGGAAAAATAAGAAGAAGGTTTGTACAACAGCGTCCAGCTGTATAGATGGGTTTTATACCAGATATAGAAAGGCAAGCACGTATAAATTAAAAATGTTATTTTTATTTAATAATCGAGGTATTTTAAAATGATGAAAAAGGACATACGTGGTAGCAGTGCAGATCATTGCCGTATCCACAGTGTGCAGCCGGAGGCTCTGTCAGAACAGACCGACGCGTTTCGGTGGACGTGCACCTTAATCATGGTTGATAGGTAACATTCAGTGAGGGTTTAAATAGGAAGTCGGGCGTTATAGCCATTCAAAAGTTGAGGCAAAGAGGTTACTCTGACAAAAAAATTAGAATGGTCCAGAAAAAAAAGTTGGAATTATGACACACGCTGATGTATAGTGGACAAAAAAAGAAAACAGGACAATTTTTCGTGTACTACTTTTTTCTACCACATACTCTCACAATACACTAAAATGGTTGGCATTATGAAAAAGTATTCCGATTTCTGTACTCACACCCTAGTTTGTCCAACATAATGCATAAGGGAGTGAGATTATTCCTAAGGGAAAGCAAACATAGTTCTATCATCTCCCCAAGTTTGTTTCTCATCCAAAACACTAAGCCAAGAACACTTGGATCACAACCAACGGTTGCTTCTGTTTGTGGACACAGATTTCGCATTACCTGCAAAACTATGGAGGTCAAAATACCTTCTTGTCTTTTGTTACTAAAAAAAGTTACATAATCAGACAATACATTAATTGCAATACGAAAAAATGTGGTATACATTATAGCTTGTACAATTGCAAATTCAATACGTTGGTTGCACTTCCAATTTTCTTTTTATAACATGAATAGACGTCAATCTCGGATGCAAAAAAAGCACAATGGGTTAAACTACATGTCTGCTGCATTCGAAACCATTTTATAGAAGTACTATAGTAGCGATATAACATCTTTTCGTGTGTATGGGCATAGAAAAATACTAGATGCTAGGGGAGGCAGACTTGCGGGAAAAATTGTTTGAATTGTGAGGCAAAGTGGATTTTATTTTAAAAACGCGACAACCATATGGGTTAAATGTAAAAAACATGGACATCTTATACCATTATTAGTGTGTCTCACTTTCTAACTTGTGCTGTAACATGTAAACAGTACATTTTGCTTCCCTTATATATACTTTGTTTGTGTGAGTTTCTTGCCGGTAACTCGCCAGCATATAATGTTGTTTTTATGTTTGTGATTTTTTACCTGTTTGGTATTTTAAGGTTAAGTTTTTGAATGGGCTACGCCGACTTACTCCCAATATTTTAAACATCCCTGAAGTTTACCTATCAGAACAGGATTAAGGTGCAACGTCACCGAACGCGTCGGTCTGTTCTGACAGGAGCCACCGGGCTGCACACTGTGGACGATAGGCGAATGATCTGCACTGCTACCTCGTATGTATTTTGTTCATATTTTACTCGGATTTATAATAAAAATATACATTTTTTTAACTTATACTGGCTTGCCATTCTATTTATCTGGTATAAAAACCCATCTATACTTGCTGGGACGCTGTGTACAAACCTTCTATAAATTGTATTATTGAACTACACTTTACTGTTTTTATGGTGATTGAAACACTTGTAATGTTAATTCTTGGGTGCATTTTGAATAATAACAATTTAAAAAAAAAAAATAATAAATAAATATATGCACCCTGTACTAATAATAAATGTGCCCCCTGTATTGCTAACTAATAATTATATGCCCCCTGTATTAATAATAAATAAATATATGGACCCTGTATTAATAATATATGCACCCAGTATTAAATAATAAATATATGCCCACTGTATTAATGATAAATATATGCCCCCAATATTAATAATAAATATATGCACCCAGTATTAATAATACATATATATGTCCCCTGTATTAATAATATATGCCCCTGTATTAATAAATATATGCCCACCTAGTAGTTAATTGTATTTATATATATATATATTATATATATAATATATATACATATATATATACTATTTATATACTATCATCATATATATATATATATATGTCCCCTATATTAATATGTGCCCCTGTATTAATAAATAAATATATGCCACCTGTATTAATAATAAATATATGCCTCCAGTATTAATAATATATCCCCCTGTATTAATAAAAAAAGATATGCCCCCTGTGTTAATAATAAATATATCCCCCTGTATTAATAAATATATGCCCCTGTATTAATAATAAATATGTGCCCTCGGTATTATTAATAAATATATGCCCCCAGGATTAATAATAAACATATGCCCCCTGTATTAATAATAAATATATGCCCTCGGTATTAATAATAAATATATGCCCCCTGTATTAATAATAAATATATGCCCTCGGTATTAATAATAAATATATGCCCCCTGTATTAATATTAAATATATGCCCCTGTATTAATGATAAATATATGCCCCCGTATTAATAAATATATGCCCCCTGTAATTGATGATAAATATATGCCCGTTTTAAAAATAAATACATGTATGCCCCTGTATTAATAAATAAATAAATGTCCCCTGTATTAATAATAAATAAATATATACCCCCCTGTACTAATAATAAATAAATGTCCCCTGTATTAATATATACCCACAGTATTAATAATATACGTCCCCTGTACTAATAATAAATATATGCACCCAGTATTAATAATAAATATATGCCCCCAGTATTAATAATAAATATATCTCCCTGTATTAATAATAAAAAAAATATATGCCCCTGTATTAATAATATATGTGCCCCTGTATTAATAATATATGCCCCCAGGATTAATAATAAACATTTGCCCCAGGTATTAATGATAAATATATGCCCCCAGCATTAATAATAAATATATGGACCCTGTATTAATAATAAATATATGCTCCTGTATTAATAATTCATAAATATATGCCCCTTTTATTAATAATATATGCCCCCTGTATTAATAATTCATAGATATATGCCCCCCTGTATTAATAATAAATATATGCCCTCTGTATTAATAATATATGCCCCCCAGTATTAATAATAAATATGTCGACTGTATTAATATATGCCCACGTATTAAAAAATATATGCCCCCTGTAATTAATGATAAATATATGCCCCCAGTATTAATAATAAAGTATATGCCCCCTGTATTAATGATAAAATATGCCCTGTTTTAAAAATAAATACATATATGCCCCTGTATTAATAAATAAATATATGCCCCCTATATTAACAATAAATAATTTTATTCCCCCCGTATTAATAAAATATATATAGCCCGCGATTTAATAATAAATAAAATTCCCATGTATTAATAATATATACCCACAGTATTAATAATAAATATACGCCCCCTGTAATTAATGATAAATATATGCCCGTTTTAAAAATAAATACATGCCCTCGGTATTAATAATAAATATATGCCCCCTGTATTAATAATACATATATGCCCCTGTGTCTTTGTTGGGCTTCTCATGGGCCTAGAACACCGGAGGTGTTACCATTAACTACTTTGCTCTCTTCATTTAAAAAAAAAAAAAAAAAGCCCTTTTGTATAGGGACTCACAAGAGATCCTTTACTTTGGTTCTCGGGGAGCGATGGGGGGCTTTCATTTGTTCATCCTGGGTGTTCTGGAGCGGTAGAGGCTCCACAGGATATGAACGTTACTCGAGCTGACTCACCCTCCCTGTACGAGGTTTATTGCTTCTCTTCCCCACCATATCCTATTCCTGCCCCCCTTATCCTTCATGTTTTGTAATGCTCCTACAGATCCTTCTTGACAGCATCGAGATATGATATCTATTAGCTCTGTTTGGTTTTCTGTTAAAGGAAATGCATAATTCTTGTGTCCAGACTGGCAAGTACCGTTTATTCTTACTGCACCATGGGGCTTATTTCTTTTAAGTTTTTTTAAATAAACCAACCATCACATGTATTCGATTGTTAACACCATCTTGTATGTCATACTGTCCATGTCATTTATCTTTAAAATCCTTTAATAAAAATTACAGGTAAAAAAAAAAATACATATATGCCCCGTATTAATAATACATATATGACCCTGTATTAATAATATATTCCCTATGCAGTAATAATATATGACCAAGGCATTAATAAATAAATATATGCCCCCAGTAAGAATAATAAATATATGCCTCCAGTATGAAAAATAAATGTATGCACCCAGTATGAAAAATAAATATATGCCCCCAGTATTATTAATAAATATATGCCACCAGTATTAATATATGCCCCCAGTATTAATAATAAATATATTACTGTATTAATAATAAATGTACTCTCTATTAATAATATATGCCCCCTGTATTAATGATAAATATATGCCCCTTGTATTAATAATAAAATATATGGCCCTTATATTAATAAATGTATGCCCCCTGTATTAATATATGCCCCAGTATTAATAAATGTCCCCTGTATTAATGATAAATATATGCCCCTTGCATTAATAATAAATATATGCCTGTTGTATTAATAATAAATGTATGCCCCTGTATTAATATATGCCTCCAGCATTAATAATAAATGCTCCCTGTATTAATAAATAAATATATGCCCCCCGTATTAAAAATAAATAAATATATGCCCCCTGTATTAATACAAAATATATACCCCCCGTATTAATAAATAAATGTCCCCTGTATTAATAATATATACCCACAGTATTAATAATAAATATACGCCCCCTGTACTAATAATAAATATATGCACCTAGTATTAATAATAAATATATTCCCCCCCAGTATTCTTGATAAGGATATGCCCCCTGTATTAATAATACATATATGCCCCTGTATTAATAATATGTGCCCCATTCATTAATAAATATATGAACCCATTAAGAATAGTAAATATATGCCCCCAGTATGAATAGTAAATATATGCACCCAGTATTAATAATAAATATATGCCCACTCTATTAATAAATATATGCCCCCAGTATTAATAATATATTACTGTATTAATAATAAATGTCCTCTGTATTAATAATATATGCCCCCTGTATTATTGATAAATATATGCCCCTTGTATTAATAATAAATATATGCCCGTTGTATTAATAATAAATGTATGCCCCCTGTATTAATAATAAATATATGCCTCCAGCATTAATAAATGCCCCCTGTATTAATAAATAAATATATGCCCCCTGTATTAATAATAAATATATACCACCCGTATTAATAATAAATAAATGTCCCCTGTATTAATAATAAATATATGCCCACAGTATTAATAATAAATATACGCCCCCTGTACTAATAATATATGGCGCCCTGTACGTAATAATATTGCCCCCTGTATTAATAATAAATGCCCCCCCCCCCCAGTATTAATAATGACAAATATATGCCCCTGATATAAATAAAATATGCCCTCTTGGTTTTTTAATTAATAGCTATTCACCAGTATTAATTAAATATGTGCTCCAGTATTAACCCTTAAGGTCTAAGCCTGTTTTGGCGTTAGGACCAGCCCTTTTTTTTCAAATCTGACATGTTGCCAACTTCATTTCCTGTTAATAATACTTTTCAACACTTTTAACCTTTTCCATGTGATTCAGAGGATTGTTTCTGTAAACACATTGTGCTTTAATTTAGCAATTAATTTTGGTCGATAAAATCTTGTTTAGGTGTAAAAAAATATCGAAATGTTTTGAAAATTACATGAAAATTGAATTTTCAAAGGTATAACATATTTCTGTGTTGCAAGACACGTCACACCAAACAAAAATAGAAAATTATGAATATGTACCATATGTCTACTTGTGTTGGCATGATTTTTTTAAAAACATTCCTATTATTTTTTAAGACATTTGGGCGGGCTTTGAATTTAGAAGCTAATTTTAACATTTTCAGGAAAATTATGCAGAACAGATTTTTTTGGAACCAGGCCATTTGATGTGGATTTGAGGGGCTTGTATGTTAGAAACCCCATAAAGACTCCCATTTCAGGTAACTACCCCTTAAGACAATACGTCAAAACAGGATTTTAGATAGTTTATTAACCCTTTAGCAGGAATATCGCAGAAAATATTTAAATAAAAATATTTATCATGAAAAGCCGAAGGTGAAATTTAAAATGTAACTTTTTTGCAAGATTTCCGATTTTTTGTTCTTTATTCCTTGGAACCCGTAGATTTTTACCAAGAAAATCGCAAATCAAATAATGCATTCTCCTTATTATGCAGTTTTTGGAAAATACCCCACTTTGTGGCCCATATACAGCCTTTTTGACTTCTTCCACAGGCCTCAGAATTGAAGGAGCTCCCTTCTTGTTTTAGAGTATTTTTTCAGGCTTTTATTAGGATAGTGATGGCAGTGACATGATGATTGGGAACAGAGTTACAAGCTATCTTTTTAATGATTCAGGAACAGCTATAACATATGAGTGAGGGGAACAGGGATATTAGCAATGAAGGGGATTAATTTTTGTGTGTGTTTTTCACTGTATGAGCCAGTGATGTTCACTGGCAGAAAAATTGCTTGGAACTTGAAAGTGGCAAACTGTCTGATCAGACAGCTGCCACAATAGAATCACAGAGGGCAGTGAAGTGATTAGGGCAGTGAAGGGATTAATAAAGATTTTCTGGCTGTGACAGCCCTAGATCCCAGCCACAGGCACTAGACCAGCACAGAAATACCATATCCTCACTCTCTTTCACAGAGGCAGAGCCCCAGGACTTGGATCTACAACCCATCTCACACCCCCACGCAGCTTCCCCCCTCCCCCCCCCCAGCTGTAAACTGGTGTTAGCAGAATGATGACCAATCCCAGCATCCTCAGCACTGGGATACAGGACTGCAAATGATTGCATCACTGCTGTGTGTAACTGAGCTATTAGCTGCAGAAACAGCAATTAGCATAGAGCTTTCATCTTATCTCCCTGCAAAAAAAAAATAACCCCAAAAAGGGGAGACAGAAAGATGTCATGAAGTTCAGGGAACTTCAGGGTGCATTAATAGGCAGTGAATCATGACTTTCAGGAACGTCGGGGTGCCTTAATGAGTTAATAATAAATATAGGCCCCCAGTATTAATAATAAATAAATATATGCCCCCTGTATTAATAAAAATATGCCCCAGTATTAATAAATATATGCCCCAGTATTAATAATATATGCAACCAGTATTAATAATAAATATATGCCTCAGTATTAATAAAAAATATATGCCCCCCAATAATAATAAATATATGCCCCTTGTATTAATAATAAATATATGTTCCCTGTATTAATAGTAAATAAATGTCCCCTGTATAAATGATAAATATTTGCCCCCAGAGATCCCCCTGGAGTAATAAAAAATAAATATATGCCCCCAATATTAATGATAAATATATGCCCCATATATTAACACCTTCCGCCCTGGGTGTATAAGTACGTCCAAGGGCGCTAAAGGGGCTTTGCCAGGGGGACTGATCCGCGACCACCACCCGCACAGCCGTCGGGTGTTAGCTGGATAATCGCACGCTAACACCCGGCAGTAACAGCCAGCGGGTGGGATCCGCCAGCTGCGCTGGTTTACCCTAAGAACCGCGGCAAAGATGCCGGGCGTCTGTAATGCAACGCCGGATCGGTGCAGAGAACGATCTCGGTACGGTCATCGCGCACCGTATGCCTGCGCCGATCCGATGACGGGCGTGGGGTGGGGAGCTTGTGAAGGCTCCCGTCACTTAACCTGGACGGTTTGCCCCACTTCCGTCTGCAGACAGGTTGTGGGGAGGAAACCCGCCATCTTTGTACACCCTAATTGCATTGCCTATGCAACTGCATTAGGTTGTTTTAACACAAATCGCGCCACTAAGTGGTCAAGCTCCTCATAGGGGGACTAAATGTTACAGTAAAAAAAAAAAAAGTTCTAAAGTACAAAAAAACAAAAAAGTATTAATGTTAAAATCCCCCCTTTCCCATATTAGATAAAATCATTACAAACAATAAAAAGTTACAATATTTGGTATCACAGCGTCGAAAAAGCTGATCTATTATAAAAATATAACATCCATTTATATCCCCCCCAGTACGCGAAACCCACCGTAGAAGAAAAAATAATTCCAACACGCCAAAATTGAGTATTTGGTCATTTTTCGTCACTCAAAAATGAATAAAAATGATCAAAAAAGTCGCATGCATTCCAAATACCTCAGCGATAAAAGTTACACTTCAGCAGCAAATAATCGCGCCTCACTGAGTCCGTAGGTGTGAGTACAAAAACGTATTGGTTGCAACAAACTGGCGCCGCGGAGCAAATGTCAAAAATAGAAAGTTTGGAATTTTTTTACGGTACAAAAAATAACGGGAAAACCCTAATGTTTGGTATTGCCGGATGAGAAACAACTGTAGAAATACGGGATAAACACATTATATTTACCGAAGATTGAACGCTGTTAAAAGCAAAACACACCACGAAACATGGTGAAAATTACGTATTCTTTTTCACAATTTGTACATCATTGGGAATTTTTTGCAGGGTTTCCAAGTATATTCTATAGTATAGTGAATAACACCATTAGTAAGTACATCTTGTCCCGCAAAATAAAAAGCCCTCATGTGTCGATGTAGGTGGAAAAAATAAAAAAGGTATGGCTTTCAGAAGGCGAGGAGGGAAAACGAAAGTGTCACAAAAAAAAACCCCGGGTCCTGAAGGGGTTAATGATATGCCCCGGGTATTATAATAAATGTCCCCTGTATTAATAAATATATGCCCCCTGTATTAATGATAAACATATGCCCCCCCAGTAAATATATGGCCCCAGTATTAATAATAAATATATGCACCCAGTATTAATAATAAATATATGCCCCTGTATTAATAAATATATGCCCACCTGTATTAATAATAAATATACGCCCCCATTATTGATAAATATATGCCCCCTGTATTAAAGATAAATATATGCCCCTGTATTAATAATAAATATATGCCACCAGTATTAATAATAAATAAATATATGTCCCCAGTATTAATAATAAATATATGCCTCCAGCATTAATAAATGCCCCCTGTATTAATAAATATATGCCCCCTGTATTAATATATACTCCCCGTATTAATAAATGTTCCCTGTATTAATAAATAGATGTCCTCTGTATTAATAATAAATATATGCCCCCTGTATTAATATTAAATATATTCCCCTGTATTAAAGATAAATATATGCCCCCTGTAATTAATGATAAATATATGCCCGTTTTAAAAATAAATACATATATGTCCCTGTATTAATATATACCCCCCGTATTAATAAATAAATATATACCCCCGTATTAATAATAAATAAATGTCCCCTGTATTAATAATATATACCCACAGTATTAATAAATATACGCCCCCTGTACTAATAATAAATATATTCCCCCAGTATTCATGATAAATATATACCCCCTGTATTAATAATACATATATGCCCCTGTATTAATAATATTTGACCCATGCATTAATAATAAATAAATATATGCCCAGTAATAATAAATATATGCCCCCAGTAATAATAAATATATGCCCCCAGTATGAATAGTAAATATATGCACCCATTATTAATAATAAATATATGCCCACTCTATTAATAAATATATGCCCCCAGTATTAATAATATATTACTGTATTAATAATAAATGTCCTCTGTATCAGCTTCTATGAGGAAGTCAGTGCTAGACTGGATCGGGGTGAGGCACTGGATATCCTATATCTAGATTTTTCTAAAGCATTTGATACGGTGCCACATAAAGGGGGGGGTTTTTTGTAAATAAATGAGAATGCTTGGATGGGGTGAAAATGTGTGCAAGTGACCCCCAACCAACCCCAACAACACCCACCCCAAACCCACCCCCCCCCCCCCAACACCCCCCCACACAACCCCCACCACAAACCACCCCCCCCCCACCACACCCCCCCCCCCCCCCCCCCCCGCCACCATTTAACCCACCACCCCACACAACCACACACCCCCAACATTACCACACAAATCCATTAAATAATAATATTTATACTTCTCTGTAACTGGCTCACCGATTAGAAACAAAGGGTAGTAATTAACGGTACATATCTGGACTGGATCGCTGTTACTAGTCGGTGGTACAACAAGGGTCAGTATTGGGCCCTATCCTTTTTAACATTTTCATTAACGATCTTACACAGGGAATACACAGTAGATTATCGATCTTTGCAGACGATTACTAAGCTCTGTAAAGTAATCTACACAATAGAGGATAATATGTTATTACAAAGGGATCTGGATAAGTTGGAGGCCTGGGCAGGGAAATGGCAGATGAGGTTTAACACTGATACATGCAAGGTTATGCACATGGGGGAAGAGGAAAATCCATTACATGATACATGTTAAATGGAAAAAACTCGGGTAAAAGTGCCATGGAGAAGGACTTGGAATCATGGTGGACAGTAACTTAATTGTAGCAGCCAGTGTCAGGCAGCAGCAGCCAAAGCAAATAGGAATCATGGGGTGCATTAAAAGGGGCATAGATGTACATGATTAGATCATTATCTCCCTTATTTACAAAGTCACTGGTTAGACACACATGGATTATTGTGTACAGTTTTGGGCCACAGTGCACAGGATTAAGTTGTAGAGCTTGAACAGGTAAAGGCGGGCACAAAAATAATAAAAGGAAAGGGTGGGACTATTGTACACAGAAAAGATTGGCAAGATCAGGGTTATTTAGATTAGAGAAAAAAGCGCTTCGGAGGGACATAATAAATATGTTTTAATTACATCAAAGGTCAATATTGAGATCTCTCCAAGATTTATTTATACACAGGGATGTATCTAGAACATAGGGGGGCTCCTCTACGTATTGAGGAACGAAAGTTATTACATAAACAAAGAAAGAGGGATTCTTTACTCGTAAGAGCAGTGAGACTGTGGAAATTCTCTGCAAGAAGGAAACTTGTTAATCGGTGGAATTCAATAACCGAGTTCAAAAAGGGTTTGGATGCATTTCCTGGAGCGTAATATATAACAAGTTATAGCGTCTAGATTCAGGGAGGGGTCATTGATCCAGGGATTTTCTGATTGCCAGATTGGAGTCAGCGAAGGAAATTTTCCCTAAAATAAGGTCATTGGCTTCTACCTTCATTGGGGTTTTTGCATTCCTCTGGATTAAACCTTAGAACAAAAGGCTGAAATAGAAGGACGACTTGTCTTTTTTTTAGCCTTACAAACTATGAAAATAATAATATATGCCCCCTGTATTAATGATAAATATATGCCCCTTGTATTAATAATAAATATATGCACGTTGTATTAATAATAAATGTATGCCCCCTGTATTAATAATAAATATATGCCTCCAGCATTAATAAATGCCCCCTGTATTAATAATAAATATATGCCCACAGTATTAATAATAAATATATGCCCCCTGTATTAATAATACATGGCCCCCTGTATTAATAATATATGCCCCCTGTATTAATAATAAATAAATGCCCCCAGTATTAATAATGAACAAATATATGCCCCCTGTATAAATAAAAATATGCCCCTGTATTAATAGTATATACCCCCAGTATTAATAAATATGTGCCTCCAGTATTAATGATAAATATATGTCACCGGTATTAATAAATATATGCCCCCAGTATTAATAATATAGGCCCCCAGTATTAATAATAAATAAATATATGCCCCTGTATTAATAAAAATATGCCCCAGTATTAATATATGCCCCAGTATTAATTAATATATGCCCCCAATATTAATAGTAAATACATGCTCCCTCTATTTATAATAAATATATGCCCCCGGTATAATAAATATATGCCACCAGTATTAATAATATATGCAACCAGTATTAATAATAAATATATGCCCCAGTATTAATAATAAATAGCTATATGCCCCAGTATTAATAAAAAATATATGCCCCCCAATAATAATAAATATATGCCCCTTGTATTAATAATAAATATATGTTCCCTGTATTAATAGTAAATAAATGTCCCCTGTATTAATGATAAATATATGCCCCGGTATTAATAATAAATGTCCCCAGTATTAATAATAAATATATGCCCCCTGTATTAATGATAAACATATGCCCCCCCAGTATTAATAGTAAATATATGGCCCCA
Organism: Phyllomedusa bahiana; assembly: GCA_025379985.1. Taxonomy (NCBI): domain Eukaryota; kingdom Metazoa; phylum Chordata; class Amphibia; order Anura; family Hylidae; genus Phyllomedusa; species Phyllomedusa bahiana. Next base: position 4,116 of record JAODAL010043350.1, on the reverse strand, counting down.
GTATAAATAATAAATCTATGCTCCCAGTATTAAAAATAAATATAGGCCCACAGTATTAATAGTAAATATATGTCCTCAGTATTAATAATAAATATATGACCCAGTAATAATAGTAAATATATGCCCCCAGTATTAATAGTAAATATATGTACCCAGTATTAATAATACATATATGCCCCAGTATTAATAGTAAATATATGCCCCCTGTGATAATAATAAATATATGCCCCCAATATTAATAGTAAATATATGCCCCCAGTATTAATAGTAAATATATGCCCCCAGTATTAATAATAAATAAATATATGTCCCCAGTATTAATAATAAATATATGTCCCCAATATTAATAGTAAATATATGCCCAGTGTTATTAGTAGATGTATGTCCCCAGTATTAATAATAAATATATGACCCAGTAATAATAATAAATACATGCCCACTGCATTAATATATGCCCCCAGTATTAATAATAAATATATGTCCCCTGTATTAATAATAAATATATGCCCCAGTATTAATAGTAAATATATGCCCCAGTATTAATAGTAAATATATGCCCCAGTATTAATAGTAAATATATGCCCCAGTATTAATAGTAAATATATGCCCCAGTATTAATAGTAAATATATTCCCCCAGTATTAATAGTAAATATAGGCCCAAGTATTAATAGTAAATATATGCCAGCAGTAGGGTATGTTCACACGGTCAAATTTCAGTGTGCATTTTGCATTGTATTTGAGTTCTAATACGAGCAAAATGCACCCCATAATTACGGTAATCCATAGCTCATATAGTGAACTATGGATTACGCCTCCTCTCCCCGGTTTACGCGCCGCGAGTAATGAATGTCTATGGGGCCGGTGAGCCGCATCGCAGGAGTAAGTGCGGGGAGAGGAGGCGTAATCCATAGTTCTCATAGAGAACTATGGACTACCGTAATGACTGGGGCGCATTTCGCTCGTATTAGAGCGCAGTACGCTACGTCACTTCTCTGCGGCGCTTACGTGCCACTGGTAGTGCTAGTGAATGGGGGCGGCCCCAATATGCCGTGTGAACATACCCTATATCTTATCAGCAGGATGGGGGTGGGTGGATAACCATCTGTAAACAAGCAGAATAGATAATCTGCTGTACCCCTGAAATGACTCGAAATCATAACTGCAATGTATTTACCCCTGTGCTCTAGCCACCCAGCCCCATCCTGCTGATAAAACATAGCTGCTAGAGTACAGAGGTGGTGGGTAACCTCGGAAACCACCTGTAAACAAGCAGAATAGATAACCTGCTGTATCTCTGAAATTAAGTAAAAGTAAATGTGTATGAAAAAATGTTTAATTTTCTGATTAAGCAAATTAATGATGAGAATATGCCTGCTTATCTGTATACACTGTGAATGTCTACCACACTGTGCACTGAAAATCGTCACCTGTATCCTTATTGTACCCTTCGGTCTTCTGTGCAGGTTCCTCTGCCACAGGGTTTTCGCCCCTAAAAGGGGGTAATACATAGCCCAACAAAAACCAGCACCTAATCAGCTTGGTGCACTCAGCCCCTCACCTCTCTCGCTGTCTTTGCGCTCTGAATTACTGTCCGAGTCCGGCTCTGGTTCGGGAATAACCAGTGCTTTACGCTCGCTCAGAAACTCCCCCAAGTCCTGCTCCAAGTCGTAGCGGCCGAGGAGAATCCGGATGTTATCGTCAAACTGCAAAAGTAGAAGGACGGGGATGAGTCTGACGGACACCGCGTCCCAATTCACTGGTGGGGTGACCTAGTGCAACTAGGATGAAGCCCTTACCCCAGGGGTTTGCAATGTCGGCTCTCTGGCTGTTGGGAAACTACAACTCCCATCACGCATTTATAGGATCTATATCAGTGGGCATGATGGGAGTTGTAGCGCTGCAGAACCCTGCCATGAACTTGGTGCGGAGTCCTTGTTGCATGTTATCGGATGGCGCTGCAGAGCTGGCCACCCCACCGCAGCACCTCCCCAACAATCAGGACCATGACCGGTTTGGATGGAGCAGGATGGGTGCGTTGCCCCTTGCAGCACCCTCACAGACTGACCTGACTCCAGTAGCGGTTGATGATGAGCAGCGAGGCGTCGTCGGTGGCCTGCCGCTTCTCCAGGGTCTCGATGCGGTCCCGCAGCTCGTCCTCGATGGACTGCCTCTGGTCCAGCATGCCGGCCAGCTTCTTGTTCTTCAGCTGCAGCGTGCGCAGGTCCTGCTCCTCCTACAAGAACATGGGGAAGAGCTCAGAAAACCGCACGTTCAGACATCCGAGGGCTCTGCCAGGGGCGACAGAGAGAAACGCAACAGGAGGCGGATGACCCCCACTAGACCGACCCGCAACACGGACACCCGCCCCGTATCATAGGGGTAAATGAAGCCTCACCGTGGAGGAGACGCCCCCCAGCTTTATAGTCTCCACTGTGGTCCCCGAATCCTCCACCGCCGCCTTCTTCTCAGGGGGCCCCGAAGGGCCAGCGTCCCCCGCTGATCTCTTACTACCAGCACCCGACATCCTGGAGTATCACCCGGGAGAGGTGCTGGGGCCGGGTTCGTGTCTGAAAAGCAGAAAAAGAGGAAGAGAAGTAAATGTTATATCTATATACTACATCACCACCCTTTTTATTTTTTCACATCACCCACCCATATACTACAACATAAAAAAAACCCGAATAGGGTTTTTGACAAATGCCCCCATAATTTCTAATCTCCACCCTTAACTACATCCCCAAAAACCTATAAACCACTACCCACCCATATACTACAACATAAAACCCCGAAAAGTGTGAGCCACTGCACTATATACTCATCACCACCCCATATACACAACCACCCCATAACCACTACCACCCCCATATCTACATCACCCCCATCCCGAAATAGTGTGACCCAAATGCCCCCATATACTACACACCAAAAAACCCCCAATATTACCACCCCCAAAAACTACATCACCACCCCAATACTACACAAAAACCCGAATAGGTGAGCCCTGCCCTAATACTCTCACCCCTATTTTAAATACATCACCAAACCCCCCCTGAAAATTTAACCACCCTAAAAAATACATCAAAAAACCCCGAAATGTGGGCCACTGCCCTTTATATACATCACCAAACTCCCCAAAATTTTCCACCCCAAAACCCACATGAAAACACCGAATAGTGTGAGCCACTGCCCTATATACTACATCACCAAACACCCCCTTTTTAAATACATCCATAAAACACCGAAAGTGTGGCCACTGCCTATATACTACATCCCACCTATATACTCATCAAAACACCCGAATATTTCCATGCCCTTATACATCACCACCCTTATATTACATCTAAAACACACGAATTTTACCACTCTTTTATACTACATCACCAACCATCCCCGAATAGTGTGAGCCACTGCCCTATATACTACATCACCACCCTATATACTACATCACCACCCTATATACTACATCACCACCCTATATACTACATCACCACCCTATATACTACATCACCACCCTATATACTACATCACCACCCTATATACTACATCATGAAAACACCCTGAATAGTGTGAGCCACTGCCCTATATACTACATCACCACCCTATATACTACATCACCAAACACCCCTGAATAGTGTGAGCCACTGCCCTATATACTACATCACCAAACACCCCGAATAGTGTGAGCCACTGCCCTATATACTACATCACCACCCTATATACTACATCACCAAACACCCCTTAATAGTGTGAAAACTGCCCTTATACTACAAAACCCCCTAAATAAAATTTACCCCCAAAACTAATCCCAAACACCCCATGTGGACCACTGCCCATTCTCATCACCAAACACCCCCGAATAGTGTGAGCCACTGCCCTATATACTACATCACCAAACCTATAACACTCCCCCTATTATACATCACCAAAAAACCCCGAAAGTGTGAGCCCCTGCCCCTTTACTACATCACCACCCCATTACTCATCACCACCCTTAAACATCCCAAAAAAACCCGAAAGTGTGACCACTGCCAAAATACTACATCACCAAATAAACCCCCAATGACAACTGTATGAGCCAAAGGCCCATTTTCACAAAATTTTAAATTTTAACTGCC
>JAODAL010043349.1:0-33932 GCA_025379985.1 Phyllomedusa bahiana | reverse complement strand
ACAAGGGCCGCAGCGTGCTGTCCAATTGTGATATTTAGTATTTTTTAGGAGGTATCTAGTAAAGGTTGCATTTTAGATGTAGGGTTAGTCTTTGCCTTCTGTGATATGTCTACAGATCTAATGTTAAAATACTGTAGAAAATCCGACGGTTTTAACATCACTGTACCGTAGGTTTGCGCAAAAACAGTGGTCTGTTTTCGGATTTTCCGCCGGCCCAGTACCTTGACTGTACAGGAATCCATCGGAAGATAGAACATGTTCTATGTTCCAGTGGTTTAGATATCCGACAGTAGAAAATCCGTGCTGGGTAGACTACAAGTGGGATTTTCTTTTGCGGTATATGGGGCACTGGGTACAGTTGGATTTTTGATAGATTCTAAATAGTGAATAACACTGAAAAGCCAACCAGAAACCAGTGCTGGGTAGACATGGCCTAAGGAAAGGACTGGATTCACATATTGTGTTTGGACTCCATTATGCAGCAGTATCTGTAAGCCAAAACAGATGAAGTGAAGTCCAAGCCTTATACTTTTTCTCTGCACAGGATCCATTCTTGGATTTATCTTACAAATACTGCTTCAAAACAAACGCGCAGGCGCACGAACACACACACGAACCCAACCTAATAATGCATAATTCAACAGGCCACGAACCTATGAATACACTCTAATACTAATAAGCACATGGAAGGCCAGTGTAACATTTCATGTTTCTATGAAATACTGATTAAAATATAATTATGACAATCATAAAAAAATATATATAAAAAAGCATCATCAAAAAAGAGAGAGAGCGCCAAGCAAATTGATAGGTAATGCATGAGAGTGATAAACACGATTAGAGGGAACCTGTCACATAGGTTACGCCCCCCTTCCTGCGGCCAGCAAAAGCCAGTGTCAGACCTGCTGTTTCCAGCGCTGTGTCCCTTATTCTGTAAGATGCAGCAGTTTTAGAGCATTTACCCCTCAAATCTTATTCATGAGCAGGTGTTAGCTCCACCCACCAAAGGCTAGCCCCGCCCACCCACAGTTATTCACATGTTTCTATCTATTCAAAGAAACAGGTTTATCAGTTGAGGTGGGCGGGGCTTGCCTCAGGTGGGCGGGGTTTGAAAAAACTGACTCCTCTGGCTGAAAACTGCAGATTTAAGCATTAAAGAGAACCTGTCACATAGTTTTTGTCTCCCTGGCTGAGGACAGCACAAGCTAGTGTCAGACCTGCTGTTTCCAGTGCTGTGTCCCTTATTCTGTAAGATGCTGTAGTTTTTGTGTGTTTAATGCTCAGATCTGCAGTTTTCAGCCAGAAGAGTCATTCGAAGAGTCCATTTTTTTCAAACCCCGCCCACCTGAGGCTAGCACCGCCCACCTGAGGCTAGCCCCGCCCACCTCAACTGATAAACCTATTACTTTGAATTGGTAGAAACATGTGAATAACGGTCAGTGGGCGGAGCTAGCCTTTGGTGGGCGGGGCTAACACCTGCTCATGAATAAGATTTGAGGGGTAAATGCTCTAAGACTCCAGCATCTTACAGAATAAGGGACACAGTGCTGGAAACAGCAGGTCTGACACTGGCTTGTGCTGCCCTCGGCAAGGGGGGCACAACCAATGTGACAGGTTCCCTTTAATGACTGAAAAAATCAATAATAATGGATGTATTATATAATTATAGCACAAACATTAAATATATGAATTGTAATTCATTCCCAGGTATATATGACCAACAAAGATAATAAATGTCAAGTGCATAAATATTACCCACATTGATTCAATAGATCCTAAATCACATAAATAACAAATCATATATAAATAATCGCATTGACATGCAATTTTTTCAAAGACGGAGCTGAGCTGCGCTATGGAAACACGCAGCGGCGATCTCTCATGTGAACGCCGCTGTGTGTTCCTCATAGCCCGCAGTGATAATCTCACTGCTAATTGTTAGATCCATCTCTGGGTCTGTCTTGTCGGTCCCGAGACGGATCTAAAAAGCGCTTGTAACACGGAGTTGAAACACCGTGTGAACAAGTCCTAAAGTGTAAGGGTATGTTCACATCGGGTAGTTTCGCCGTGTATTTGCACTCTAATACGGGCGGGATGCGCGCCGAAATTACGATAATCCATAGTTCTCATAGAGAACTATGGATTACGCATCCTCTCCCCGCTCGGCGAATACGATCGTATTGTACGTGCGGGGAGATAAGTGACATGTCTATTACTTGCGGCGAATACGCGGCGTGAGTAATGACAGTCTATGGGGCTGGCGAGCTGCCGCCCCCCCCCTCCCCCCGCGCCGCGGGAGTACGCACGTGTTAGCACGAGCTCCCCGAAAGGCACGATGTACTGCTTCGCGTATCGTGTGAACATACCCTTAGAATCTAAGGCTTAGATGCTGCCGATAAGTGACCCAAATGGGGAATAAATGTGAAACAACCAAGAATGATCCGTCACACCCAATCATATAATACATAAAGGTATACCTATGAATAAAGCCAGGTCGCGTTCCCCCGACGCATGTTTCGCGTGGCTTCCTCAGGGGGAATGATGATTGGGCTACATTTGTATAATACACTCATTATTATTTTTTTCAGTCCTTAAAGGGGTTTTGCCAGGACGTGCCTTATCTGCTAAGAAGCAAATATAAACAAGCCACGCTGAGAGAGAGAGAGAGACACAGCCAGAGCACAGAGCCATGCATAAGGGATCGTGTGAAATGTTCACTCAAATAATCAAACTACAACTAGTGGATTCTGTATACAAAACACAACATATTTTTCCCCAGTCCCTTGAAAGCTTCTTCAGCTCCCTCTCATCAGATAAGTGTGCTCTGCGCAAGGCCGGCCAGCAGCTCTTGTCACTCTGCCTGGTCGTTTCTAATGCAAGCTTTTAAGTAACTAAGGGAAGGTAAGGCAGCCTGCAGCTCTCTCAGACTGCAATTTTTGTAATCACATATATTTAGAAAAGTGATTAAATACCTATTTTGGAGGATCCCACGTCAACATTACATCGTGGCAAAACCCATTTAATCATTGTATGTATTACTATCATGCATGAATGATACTTATGAATTTGCTTAGTTCTCTCTTTTTGATGGTGCCTTTTTTTATCTATCATGAATAAATTTTAATAATTAGTATTGAAGAAAAATATGAAATTTTACACTGGCCGTTCTTCTGTTTATTGGTATTTAGTCTAATACTGTCTAAGCAAGATGCCTGGCTATAAATGTGAGCCTGCAGCACTGTACTTGTCATGAGAGGAAGTTTTTAGTCATAGAAAAATGTGCATGTAGCTTTAGATTCATGCTTCATGTCTCTTTGTGATTAGGTTGTGGGTGGTTCTAGAGTTGTGATTAGTATATCCGCTCCATATTCACTACTCTTCTAATTGCACTGACATGAGAGCAGGAGATGTTATCTATAGAGCAGAAAGCTGCAGAGCTCAAAGTAAGCAACAAGTATTTTTTGCCTTTGTTTTGAAGGCTATGTCTACACTGCATCGGACAAAAAATGGCCCGAAAGCGGCAGTTTTTTTTCCAATGGAGGACCGCGGTTTTTGTCAGGTTTTGCGCAAAAACCGCAGTTGCTTCTCATTTTTTTGGACGTTGCCCATACAATTGTATTGAATGGGAAGAGGCCAAGAAAACGAAAAGCGCCGGCGTATTATACAACATGTTGTAGAAGACGATCATAGAAAAGACGAGCTGTGGAGACTGCAGCTCGTCTTTTCTATTGCCGTCTATGGGGCCGCACGGCAGATCGTATTTTCGGCGCTTTTAAAAAACTAAAAGCGCTGAAAATACGATCTCAATTCTGTGCTGTGTAGACATAGCCTTAGCGATAACACACACTGTTCTCAAGCTGCTGGCGCGCTCCCTGCCTCGGATTAGAGAGAGAAGGGGAGAGTAAGTCGGTAAGCAGAGACACTTTGTAATGCCCAAACTAAAATAATTGTTTTTTTATCCTACCTGATGAAAAAAAGAAACCCTAGTCAGAAGTGCCAAGAAAAAGTCCTGTGTGTTCTTTGCCTCACACCGCTCTACAGTAAAACAAAAAAATGTATGGCTCTCAGAATACAGAGACACAGGAAAAAAGTTTGTAAAAGTTCAGTGCATGTACCTGAAAATGGTGCCATCAAAGATACTGCTCAGGGTGGAAAAAAACAACAAAAACAAACTAGCACTCGTATAGCTGAATTGCTGTAAACATAAAAAAAAGACTCTGCTTTTAGAATAAGAAAAACAAAAGCTCTGAAGGTTGAAGTTATTGATTTAGGTTTAAACATGTAGCTGAAAGTTCTGACTGGTGATGCCAGCCGATGGCACTGATGGGTGCAGCAGTGATGTCCTGGTTTAGTACGACCCGAAAAAAAAAAAAAGAGTGTCGACAGGTGGGGGGACAGTGAAGCTCTGGATCTGAAGAACGATACGGGGGGCTGGGAATTGGGGGTGGGGGGGTGTGATAAAGTTTGTGGGACAAGCGAGAGAAGACTAACTTTTTATGTTTTTTTGCTATAAAAGTTCATCACTATAAAAACAAATCAATTTAACCCTTTTGAGTCCCTAGATTTCTGGAGTCCTGTCATGTAATTGGCAAATGATGTGTGACATATGAGATAGTTCCAGTCCAATCCAAATGTATGAAACTTTTCTGTGGGTACTTCAAGTACTTGCGTGTTCTCCGTTCTTTTCTATAGGAGTTCCCAGTACAGGGGAGCGCTGTGTTCTCCGTTCTTGTCTATAGGAGTTCCCAGTACAGGGGAGCGCTGTGTTTCTACGTTCTTTTCTATAGGATTCCCAGTACAGACAGGGCGCTGTGTTCTCCGTTCTTTTCTATAGGGAGTTCCCAGTTACTGAGAGTCCTGTGTTGTCTCCATTCTGTTCTCATGGGCTGTTACCAGTGCAAGGGGAGCGCTGTGTTCTCCGTTCTTTTCTATAGGAGTTTCCCAGTCAAAGGGGTTCACTGTGTTCTCCATTTCTGTTCTCTGGGAGTTTCCCAGTTCAGGGAAGTGCTGTGTTCTCCATTTTCTGTTCTATGCGAGTTCCAGAACAGGGCGAGCGCTGTGCTCCACTTGTTCTATGGGAGTCCCAGTACAGGGGAGCGCAGTTCTCATTCTGGATCATCTCATGGGACGTTCCAGTTCAGGGGAGCCACTGTGTTCTCCATTCTGATCTATGGGAGTTCCAGTACAGGGGAGCAACTGTGTTCTCCATTCTTGTTCTATGGAGTTCCTGTACAGGGGAGAGCTGTTTCCATTATGTCTATGGGACTTCCATTTAACAGGGGAGCACTGTGTTCTCCATTCTGACTATGGGATGTTCCAGTACAGGGGAGCATGTGTTCTCCATTATGTTATATAGGGAGTTCCCAGTACAGGGGAGCGCTGTTCTCCATTCTGTCTATGGGACTTCCAGTAACAGGGGCAGCACTGTGTTCTCCATTTGAACTATGGGGAGTTCCCAGATACAGGGAGAGACTGTGTTCCATTCTGTTTCTATGGAGTTCCATGTACAGGGAGCGCTGTTCTCACATTCTGTTCCTATGGGACTTCAGTACAGGGGAGCACTGTGTTCTACATTCTGATCTATGGGGAGTTCCCCAGTAAGGGAAGTGCTGTGTTTCCATCTGTTTATGCGAGTTCCAGAACAGGGGAGCGCTGTGTTCTCCATTCTGTTCTATGGGAGTTCCCGTACAGGGGAGCGCTGTTCTCCTTCTGTTCTATGGGATTCCAGTTCAGGGGGAGCACGGTGTTCTCCATTCTGATCTATGCGGAGTCCCAGTACAGGGGAGCACTGTGTTCTCCATTCTGTTCTATGGGAGTTCCCCCCAGTACAGGGGAGCGCTGTTCTCCATTCTGTTTATGGGGATTCCAGTACAGGGGAGGCCTGTGTTCTCCATTCTGATCTATGGGAGTTCCCTGTACAGGGGAGCACTGATGTTCTCCATTCTGTTCTATGGGGTTCCCAGTACAGGGAGCGCTGTTCTCCATTTCTGTTCTATGGGACTTCAGTACAGGGGAGCGCTTCGTTCCCATTCCTGTTATATAGAGTTCCAGTACAGGGGAGCGCTGTGTTCTCCATTCTGTTTATGGGAGTTACCACGTACAGGGGAGGCAGTGTTCTCATTTATGTTCTATGAGAGTTCCAGTACAGGTGAGCGCTGTGTTCTCCATTCTGTTTCTATGGGAGTTCCCCAGTACAGGGGAGCGCTGTGTTTCTCCATTCTGTGCTATGGGATTCCCCAGTACAGGGGAGCGCAGTGTTCTCCATTCTGTTCTATGGGAGTTCCAGTACAGGTGAGCGCTGTGTTCTCCATTCTGTTATATGGAGTCCCAGTACAGGGGAGCGCCGTGTTCTCCTTTCTGCTCTATGTGGAGTTCCCAGTACAGGGGTGCGCTGTGTTCTCATTCTGTTCTATGGAAGTTCCCAGTTACCTGGTGGAGCGCAGTGTTCTCCATTCTGTTCTATGAGGTTCCAGTACAGGTGAGCGCTGTGTTCTCCATTCTGTTATATGGGAGTTCCCAGTACAGGGGAGCGCTGTGTTCTCCATTCTGTTATATGGGAGTTCCCAGTACAGGGAAGCGCTGTTCGGCCGTAATCAGAACTCCCTTAGAACAGAATCGAGATTTTTGCGCAAGTGTGACTGGCTTTTCGTTCTAAGCCGACACTTTTGGTGGCCTGTTCCAGAGGTGGGATCCGCACTGATCAGACTTTGATGACCTATCCGATTGATAAGCCATCAAAGTGCTTAATGGGACCAGTTTCCTGAGCTGGTGAATTTCAGCGGTTGTGCCATCTCTAGTATGTGCAGCCCTGATACATGTATTGGACTTGGAGTAACATGGTGCTGCTTTATAAATAAAGGTTAATTATATATAAAGTATTTTTATCACTTTAACTTGTTGGATCTTTCTCCCATCTGCTGTGTTTAACAACTGAACTGATGAATTATGAATGTGTTCCCTCCAAGATCCTCTTAAATCTGCTAAATTGCTTTAATGATGATGGGCCACTGTTAACTTGGGGTTTGGTGAAAAAGCAGCTGGCTATTTGCATTTTCCTCTGACTTCAAGGAGTTTAACAACCCTTCTCTTTTAACTGTTTGATTAGTAGACGCCGTCCCTGTATTTGGATCACCCTACCCCTAACACCCAAAAACTACCCCACCACACCCTCAAACACCCTCATTAGCCAACTTATATTCCTCAAGACCCTACTTATCCCACAGCTAACAATGTACCATATCAATTAATAAGAGTGCACTAAATCACACAATCAACCTACTCCGATCCTACTCCCATATAGACATATCTCTGCACCGCCGACATATAAACTCTAACTCCCCCAAACCGCTTCTATTCATACAACTATACTAAACAATGTAAAAAGAAGAAGAACAAACTGATTGCCACTGTGTACTCCGCATGTGACCGAAAACAATACATCTACAATACTTCTACGAATATGCCATCAGAAGTAATGACCTACTTTTAACTGTACACTCCAACACCTAATATATCCACATAATCCGTACAACCAGTCACCCAACATGTTCTTTATCAGACATAGCAGATAACCAGCACTATCCACTCACTCCATCTACACCACCCCCCTAACTCCAAACCAATATTTACCCCTACATAACATTTCACCCCCCAAACACCTAACAAAAACATAAGTCCACCAAACATATCTCCCCTCCCTCCCTCATAAAAACAATATAATACTCCACAAAAAACATCCACTATAACCATACAACATCTCTCCACTCCAAAAAACAAAACTACACCCCTCTCTTAACCTTGTCCAAAAAACCTTCATGCATCCAACAACCAAAAACCCCCCCAATAACAAACACAATCTAAAATCACTCCCCAAAAACACCCCCCCCCTAAACATATCACTCTTTACATCCCATATCCACCTCCCAACCAATCACTACAAAAAACTCTTTATCCCAAAAACCCCCCTATAAACCCCTACTTCTAACCAACCCACATTTTTTTTCCACAAATATACTTCCTTACCAACCTCCAAATTATCACCCCCACATATTTACAATACAAACAAAAATCACAAAAAATTTTTTAAAGTTCTAATACCCTTTTCTTCCCTTTTTATACATAATAAAAACAAACAAAAATATAATATATAAAACAAAAATCCCCCCAAAAAAAACCAACAAAAAACTCAAAAAATCCAAACAAAAAAACAAAACACACCTTTTCAAACAACCCCCCTCCAAACTCACAACATCATTAATCATAACACCTTTCCCCTACTTATCACTCCCATAATACACATCTCTATTATCCCATCCCCCATACTACCCCCTTCATCCCCTTCAACAATATTTCCATCTCTACCTCATCCATTCTTGAGTCAAAAAACCTAACCCGTTTTCCTAGAATTACTTCTCTAGTGTAAATCATCCCCATTTCCTCCTCTATCTCTTTCTACTTCCTTCTTTTCAAACACCACCTTCCATCCATCACTCCTCAAACCAATCCCCTACCCCCCTCTATTAACTACTTGATAACCCCACCTCTTCCCTTCTACCCCACTTCTTTCTTATTATCAATATTCATCCTCCTCCTTACCAAAACCCCTCATTAGACCCCACATATCTTCACTATCTCTTGTTGCTAGCCCTCCCTCTACCTCTCTAGTCCCCAGTTCCCAATCACCCAGAACCAAAATCTTATAACTACAAATCTTAATTAAATCCAGCTCCCCCATATCTTATCATTCTTAAATTCCTATATTTGATTATTAACCACCACTTTCGCCTACCTTCCAACCCTTAACACACCTTCAATAAAAAAAAACATACATCCATAGACCACACACCTCATAATAACAATAATAAACAAATTATCCCTATTACACCAAATACAAAAAATCATTTCCTCCAGATACATTTATACACCCAAAATAAAACCCATCCCCCCAACTATACCCTCCCACAAAATAAACCCAACCCACACCAAACAATACCAAATATAATATACACCCTAAAACAACCCTACACCCACCCCTAACTTAATTATTCACTTACTACAATCTAATATCTCCAACATCCCCCCAACTTAATTACCACAACTCTAATAAACGTACCTCCACAAATTTAAACTTATCTCAAACAACTTCCCCCTAAACCTAACAGAGTCGCAGTGCTCAGACCTATGTGTGCTTCAAGCCGACTGACGTCGTGTGTCATCCGTCTATGGCGCGTCTGTGCTATCTGCTCGGTCCTCAAGGACGGATTCTGAAAAAATTAACAGTGAGTGCAGTGTTTATTATACTTCTCACTCGTGCTCTGACGAACAAGGGATGGCGTCTCACATGGATATGGGAAGTCCGGCTTGCGTGGTTTCAAGACAAGTGCTGACTTCGGGTCCGTCTTGAAAAGAATTGCATGTCAAACACGCAGCGGCGATCCCTCAGGTGAACGCAACTCTGTGTTCGGCATAGACAGCAGTGATATTCTCACTGCTAATTGTTTAGATCTGTTTTGAGGACCGACAGTTCAGACCCCAAGACGGATCCTAAAAGCGCTTGTAACACGGAGTGTAAACTCCATGTGAACAAGCCCTAAGACACCAGCTAAAATCAGAAACAAATCATATATCCCTATATATCACTGAGCTCAGCTTCCTCATCCTCCTTTCATATAACCCCTATAGATATCACAGAGCTCAGCTTCTCTCCTCTATCATATACCCGTATTATATCACTGAGCTCAGCTCCTTCCCCCCCCTCTTCATATCACACCTATATTATCCACCAGAAGCTCAGCTTCTATGCTCTTCATATAAAAAAAATCCCTATATATCACAGAGCTCAAGCTCCTCTCCTCTATCATATAAACCCTATATATCACAGACTCAGCTATCTCCCTCTATCATATACCCTATATATCACAGACGCTCAGACTCTCCCCTCTATCATTTATCCCTATATATCCACAGAGCTCAGCTCTTTCCTCTATTCATATACCCCGTATATTTCACTGAGTCCTCAGCTTTCTCTCCTCTATCATATAAACCCTGATATATCACAGAGCTTTAGCTCTTCTCCCTCCAATTATAACCCTATATTATCACAGAAACTCAGCTCCCTCTCTATCTATAGCCTATATATAACAGAGTTCTCTCTATCGTAGAACACCTATATATACATAGAGCTCAGCTCTTCTATCATTCTCGTCATATAACCCTTATATCACAAGAAGCTCAGCTCTCTCCTCTATCATATAACCCTACATTTCACAGAGTGTCAGCTCTTCTCCTTTATACTACTATCTCCCTATATATCACAGAGCTCAAGCTTCTCTCCTTCCTACTCAAATAACCGATATATCACGAGCTCAGCTCCTCTCCTATCATAATAATCTCTATATTTCCACAGAGCATCAGCTTCTCTCCCCATATATCATTTAACCCTATTATCAGCAGAGAATCTGCTTCTCTAGGGAGACTCTACCATATAACCATTATATATCACAGAGCTCTAGCTCCTCTCCTCTTATCATAAAACCCTATATTCACAGAGCCCAGCACTTCTCTCCTTACCATATAACCTATATATCACAGAGCTCATGATCCTCTACATCTATCATACTAACACCTATCATATCACAGAGTTCAGTTTCTCCATCTACCATATAACCATTATATTATTGCACAGGTGCTACAGACTCCTCTCTCTACCTCATAACCCTATATATCACAGAGCTCCGTTTTCTCCCTTTATTACATCCTGTTCCCAGAAAGAACTGCAAAAATCACCTGAAGTCCCTATAAGTCCTGGAAGTTGTGAGGTGGAGCCTCCATAAGTGTGAACTTTTTTCTCCAGTACGCCCCCAGATTGTGAATAAAGAGACAAATCAAAACGCATCAGTGAATTTCCTGGAACCCTTGACCCTGTTGCCGGTTCACCCGTTGTCCTTCCTTGGTTCACTCTTGGTACTAACTTTTGCACACCGTGACCATCCCACAAGACCTCCTTTGGAGAGGCCTTATGGAGCTTAACACATATGTATTAGGTAATCCATTTGGTCTTTCTCCTCTAAATCCATCCATATCCTTGCACTTGCCTATTTTTCCTGCTTTACCTCAACTTCAAGAATGGACTGCTGCCTAATATATCCCACCCCATAACGGGTGCATTTGTCACCAGAAGATACTCCCCTTTTTAATGTTATAGGGGATGTATAGCTTCATCAGTTCCATGGCTGTTCTCTTGTAGTAGAATTTTCCTCCGTTCCTGAAATCCAGGGCGTATCTTCCCCTCCAGCTGGTTGTTATCTTAACACTGAAGGGGGATGACCCATCCTCACATTCAATGTTTCCTTGCTCGCTCCACGAGTCGTTGTGCTACCCCACCCTCTCAGAGTCCATCATGTCACTGTGTCGTTACCTCTCACCTATGCAGTCTCATTTTGTAAGAGATGTTTCACTTACCACAGGCCTGCATTCGTCCTAGACAGTCTTCTTTGAACTCAGCAGCAACTGATCTCCTATCTTCATCTTCACTAGCTGGAAGGTTTGTTACAGTTGAATCAATCTTCTATGAATTCTCCCAGCAGCACAGGTTCGTCTCCCTTCTTATACGCAGGAGCATTAGGCACCGAGGCACAATTCTGCACTGTTTTCTGAATAGCAGAAGCAGCTGCGTGTCACTGTGTCGTTCCTCATCCCCTATTCAGTCTTATTTAGCAATTAGCTGTTTACATAACACCGGCACTGCAATTCAGTCTAGACTGCCTTCTATAGCAACTCAGAGCCACTGATCCTACTTCTCCTCTCCACAGCTGGAGGTTTGTTACAGTTGTATCCAGTCTTCTATTGAAACTTTCTCAGGCTACAGATCCATCTCCCTCTATGCAGGAGCGTTAGGACACTGTGGCACAATCTGCTGTTCTCGATTTGTAGAAGTTATCTGCGGTGTCAACTGAATGAGTGCTGGCTGTGCAGAGTGAATTGTTGTGGCACCTTATCTCTTGAGTGAGAGAGGGCAGAATTGCGCGCTCTGTGAATACGGACCGGGGGCCATCGAAGTAATGTTTAATTCAGCTAGAGCCGTCAGCTAATGAAATAACAAGGAGGTGGGATCTGACGGCCACTGGGGACAGAAAACGAAGGGAGACCTCGTGGAATAAACAAGACAGCCTTTGCCTAATAACACTCCAATTACAAACAGTTGCTTTTTTCACTGTCTCAGCATTATTCTGAAGTCCCATTTAATGAAATGATACAACCCCTTTAAGGCTGTATACACATTGTGTGGGTTCTGGGGTCTCCCCCCACCCCCATAATTTTCCACTTCTGCTTATTCCAGCACTTGACTAATTTCAGAGTGGGAAGCAGACTTTTCCCGAAGCTGTCCGTTTTTTTTGCTTTTTTATTCTGCTCTGTTTAATGTCTGCCTCCTGACATCCCCGGCCAGACATCATTTTAATGGTTTTGGTGTGATAAAGCCAATAATATGTCAGAATGATTGATAATCTAAGCATTACTGCAATATGACTTTGCTGTCCTCCTCTCAGTCAGTTGTGATGGTTTCCAAATTGAATTCTTACAGGGTGTGTGTGTGTGCGTGCGCGCGCCTGTGTGTGTGTGTGTTTTGCGCGCGTCCATGCTCGTAACCACGTCTGCTTTTTCTTAGCCGCCCAATTATTCAGAAAGCGAAGCATTTCATTTGCTGTTTTTGTAGGTGCAGCAATAGATTGCACAAGTAGTATTCATCTTACCTCTGTGAGTCATTTTATGTCCAGAGAAGCTGTTTAATGGATAATTAAAGGGGTTGTCTTACTACAAGGATTGCTGCTTTTTATGTTAAAGATCTTGCAAAAACTAGTCACTTTGCAATATATGTCCATTAACAATGTCCTACTATTCCTGGGAATCCCCTTTTTGTATGGGCTGCATCAGCTCCTCAGGTCGCCTGTTGGGCTACAGACCTGTTTGATATCTTCCTGATGGGGGCTGCAGCACTGGTTGCTTTAGCTACAGGCCCTCTGTTTGATCTCTCCTGATAGGTTTGTCAGCACTGGTTTACTATAGCTACAGACCTGTTCAACCTCTCATGATAGGCTGCCAGCACTGGTTGCTATAGCTACAGACCTGGCTTCTACTGCACCCTTTGGGTTAGAAGCCAGTAAACACGCCCTAAATTTCAAAAATGAAACCAAGAAAACAGGACTGAGGTGAGATGAATCAATGTAGTTAGACAACCCCTTTGAATATGTGATTGGAAAGTAATCTTACTATAATTAATAGGAAGGGAAGATCTCTCCTTAGAGAGATTGTAGAGTTTGTTTTGCCTTTTTGCCCTCTACTTAGCATCTGCATATCATAAGGCATTATGGGAAAGGGGCTGAGACCCCCACAGCGCCCTCTGTTGGATGTAAAAAAATCCTCAATTTGCTTTTGACCCACCGAGTCTCGAGAAAGCTTTTGCTTTCTCGAGACTCGGTGGGTCAAAAGCAAATTGGGGATTTGTTACATCCAACAGAGGGCGCTGTGGGCGTCTCAGCCCCTTTCCCATAATGCCTTGTGATAAACTTAATAGTGAATTTTTAATGGGGTTGTCCAGGAAATTTTTATTTTTTGTTTAACTGGGCTTTCCAAGGCATTTAAAAACCTCCCCACCACCGCCCACTGAGCTAAAATAGGAAATTCGCCAGTACTTCCCTCTCCTATCGCTACCATCCCAGCATGGCCAGAGCTCCAGTCCTCATCTGATGACATCATGTTCATATATCACATGATGCTACAGCCAATCTCTGGCCTCTGCGGTCACATGACTGCATGGACAGCATGTGACCACAGAGGCTAGTGATTGGCTGCAGCATCATGATGACATCATGATCACAGAACGTGATGTCATCAGTTGGGGAATGGGGCTCTGGCAGGGCTGGAACGTGATCACTGTAGGCAATGAACGGTAACATCCCGTCTGACTGAAGGCTGGATGGTATCAGAAGACCGTCGGAGGGTAAGAACAGTGCAAAACTTAGGTGAGGGGAGAGGTACGTGCTACTGAAAATTATTGTCCTGGCCAACCCCTTTTTAAACCGTTTTTTAATTCAAATTAGACCATGCCAGTGTGTTTCCAACATGCACCTTCAAATACAGATTTACAGTTTAGGACTTGTTTATGTTTAAGCCTCCGTTGCAGAGATAGAACTAAATCTAGGGACCTGATGGACCCCACAATGGCTTCCGTCAGGTTTTGCTTTAGTGTCTGTTTTTTATGGAATCTAACAAAGGCTCCAAATGTAAACTGTGACATAGATGAGAACCGGGCTTTACATGTGCATCAATCAGTTCCAAGTCTACCAATAAACTAGCTGGAAGTCAATAGGTAAATATGCAATGCGCTACTCATGTTGCTTTTTTCAACTTTAGGTGTTTGTGTTGGATTATTAGTAATTTCTTAAAAATGCAGCATGCTCTACGCATTGCATTTTTTTTCTGGCAGTTTGTAGCATTTTCATTTATCTGTAGACGTCCATTTTTTTTCTTTATCAGTCAAAGGTGTATGTGCATGGATGTTGCTTTTCATATGCATTTTTTGTGGTGTATTTTTCACACTGCAAATTGTGATGGATAAAATGCATCAAAGTGCATGTACCAATATACTATTTTTAGTTGCAAAAATTTGCTACAGAAACTGCATGAAAAATATGCATAGAGCCTCGGGGGTACGTCAACATACCAAGTACAAAATTCTTGTTGGATTCTACCATTGAAAACTGCGTTGGACAATGCAGTATTTTATGTCGATTTTAAGGTTGTTTCTTTTCCAGCGTTCATCTCGATGGGGTCCCAATCATCCCGATGGGGTCCCAATCATCCCGATGGGGTCCCATTCATCTCTATGGGGTCCCATTTATCTCTATGGGGTTTTGGATGCGAATCCAACACAAAAATCTTTGGAACCCTTTTTTTTTTTTTACTTGAAATACGGCAGAAGATTAAACATGTTCCATGGTCTTTGAAAAAATGTATTTTCCGTCATTCATCTCGATGGGGTCCCATTCACTTCGATGGGGTCCCGTTCATCTCGATGGGGTCCCGTTCATCTCGATGGGGTCCCGTTCATCTCGATGGGGTCCCGTTCATCTCGATGGGGTCCCGTTCATCTCGATGGGGTCCCATTCATCTCAATTGGGTTTTGGATGCAAATCCGACATAAAAATATTTGTAACCCCCCCTTTTTTTTTTTTTTTATTGCTTGAAATACGGCAGAAGATTGCACATGTTCCATGGTCTTTGAAAAAATGTATTTTCCGTCATTCATCTCGATGGGGTCCCGTTCACCTCGATGGGGTCCCGTTCATCTCGATGGGGTCCCGTTCATCTCGATGGGGTCCCGTTCATCTCGATGGGGTCCCATTCATCTCGATGGGGTCCCATTCATCTCAATTGGGTTTTGGATGCAAATCCGACATAAAAATATTTGTAACCCCTTTTTTTTTTTTTTTTTTTTACTTGAAATACGGCAGAAGATTGCACATGTTCCAAGGTCTTAGAAAAAATTATAACTTTCAGATATGATCTCATAAAATCCGAGTCGTGTGGACTACAATGTGGATTTTCAATTGAGGTCTATGATGATGGTTTACAGGTGGATTTTGATGGTTTATAAAATGAAAATGATTGTTGTGTGGACAGACTCTTAAATAGGTTTTGCCACAAAGTAAAATATTCCTTTCTGAGACTGACTGGTATGAGCCGTCCTCAGAGAAGAGCGAGATGGCTGTGCTTGCACAGTTCTCCCTCATTGATGCCTATGGGAGTGTACCAGAGCACACTTGGTTGGCTGTATTTGGAGCTACCATAGAAAATAATAGGGAGAACTACGCAATCGCGACCATCTCCCCGATCTCTGAGGCCAGCTCGTAGCTCACTATGAGCGGCCTTCAGAAAGTGATTCTGATTCATGACAAAACCTCTTTTTTTTAAAACAAAAAACAACAACAAAAAAACACTGCCGGTTTGAAGAGATTTTTTTTTTTTTTATGGCGAAAAAAAGCATGCAAAATGTGTGTGAAGAGGCCTAAAAAAAGTCAGGCATGACTATTTCCTCTTGGTATTTTATCCTCTTGGGATTGTATTAAATCTCGGGTCAGATTATAGAACATATATGTTATATTATCTGTATTCGGGTGTGTCCACACGGCAATTGTAAAATACTGCTTGGATTCTAGAACAGAAGCTCTCGGTATTTTACAATTGGCTTCTGTTCTTTCCCGTTGACTTTGCATCCGGTTTTCGGATTCGACCTGCCCATTGACATTGAACACTACATTTTCCGTCGGAAATCCGGTGAAAGAATATACATGTTGCAAGTTGTTTTTTTTGTTTTTTTTTCCCACACAATTTTCGGGTCAAAAATCCGACCTCAGAAGTCCAAGGCGTGTAGATTACAGCTCAGATTTTCTATTGAGGTCTATGGGGATGATTTACAGTCTGATTTTGATGGTTTTTAAATCCGAAAACCTTCTCTCAATCCGCCGCGTACATCAACCCTTATACTACTATAAGTATTTGTGCAAATGTTCATGTTTGGAAACTTGGGTTTGTTTACAGTCCTCTTCCTCGCACTTAAAATGAACGTGTCTTCAAAAATGACTTATTGTTTAAATCACATTTTTATGTTCAACACATTTTTAAAGAATTTTTGGTTATATTTTTTTTTAATTTTCCATATCACTTTCATTATTTGTTTAATAATTCTTAAGTCTTGCAGTTTTCACTTTGGCCACTAGGCCTAATAATAGTCTAACACTTCCTGTTCTGTACAGAAAGATTCTCAGTTGCCAGCTCATTATCAGCACAAAGACGGTCAAACTGAAAGGAGACAACAGTGTGAATAGATAACACAGGATCCACCAGTCACAAGAGGAGATGTCACAGCTCCCCCTCTCCCCTCCGTTCACAGAGAAAACTCCTATAGAAGTGAATGGGACTGAGTCAGTCTTAAGGCTCCTATGTACATGAAGCTACTGTAAAGCATCTCTCTGACTGCTGTTAAAGCAGTGCAAACAAGACCTAGTGGCCAAAGTGAAAACGGCAAGACCTTAGAATTATTAAAAAATATTGAAAGTGATATGAAAAAAAAAAAAAAAAAAAATTCCCAAAAATGTGTTTAACATAAAAATGGGACTTAAACAATAGCTCATTTTTTGATGACACATTCCCTTTAATAGGGCTTAGCACGGCTTATTAGTCTCCTTTTAGCGTTAGAGATGTTCCCTCCACCAGAACCTACGGCTTAGGAGACCATCACCTATGAAATAATTTTGTCCAAAAGCCAAAACTCCACCCGGCGACTGCAGAGTAAATAGATTCTCATGACAGGATAATAAAACTGGAGTCAAGAAAACATCAACTGTAAGTGACAGCTCGCAGAGATCTGGTGCTTGTTAGGGCCGGATCAGAAGCCCAGATGCCTGGGATGTAAACTCATGAAGAGAAGATTAATTT
Source organism: Phyllomedusa bahiana (assembly GCA_025379985.1). NCBI lineage: Eukaryota > Metazoa > Chordata > Amphibia > Anura > Hylidae > Phyllomedusa > Phyllomedusa bahiana. The sequence goes on along the minus strand of JAODAL010043349.1, from coordinate 16,439 downwards.
ATCTGTCATCCCAGACTTTGACAGTTGTTGTAAATCTGATTTAGCTGTAAGCGGAAAGGAGGAGGGAGGATAGTAGGGGGGGGGGGGTGTACTTAGGTGGATGAGCGAGGAAGGGTACAAAGACCTCTGCCTTTCTGAAGGGGGACGAAAGAAGGAAAAAGTTAAATATTGTAGTGTCGGAAGAACAAATTAGAATAATGGCTTCTTTACAAGGACTGCGAGTTCCTTTGCTGTCAGATATTAAATCCTGTGATGGGTGTGGAGTGCTCCAATTCTCCAAAGTGGGGAATTTGGTTTTTTTTAACCATTATTTTAGCCTTGCAGTGTACGGGGGTTGTCAGTTTCGTGGGGAAAAATAGGAAGCTCCTGGTGCCCCAATAAATAAATAAAAAAAAAGTCTATATATTCAGTCCCTGGGTTATAAACAAGAGAGGTTCTTCAGGATGTTTCCTAAAGGGGTTGTCCCATTTCTGACACTGATGGCTTATCGATAGGATAGGTCCCGCCTCTGGGATCTGCACCTATCTCGAGAACATGGCCCCAAAACGCTCTGTTTTGAACAAAGAGATGTTCGGGATCTCCCTTTTAGATCAGTGCAAGTTCTGAATGTAACTGAATGGCACGTTAGCTGTGCTCGGGACTCCCATTGATTTCAGTGGAAGAGCCCTGACCAATTGGCTGTTCAAAACGGAGAAGTTTCAAGGTTTGTTCTTTAGAAAGGTGCAGGTCCCACAGGTAAAATTTGCCCCTATCTGACATTGATGGAAGGGATATAGCGATATGGTATTTTTCTGCGATGGGACAATCCCTATTAACCTTAGTTCCAGACGCCTTGGCTCTTCCACCCTCTATTGGTGGCTATCCTCTGCAGCCACTTTGAGATGTGCCTCCAGACTCTCTCCCTTTAGATCAGGGGTCCCCAACTCCAGTCCTCAAGGCCCCACCAACAGGTCATGTGTTCTGGCTTTCCTTAGCATTGCACAGGTGATGTAATTATTGTCAGTGCGTTCTGTGGGAGATCCTGAAAACAAGACCTGTTGGTGGGGCCTGAGGACTGGAGTTGGGGACCCCTGATCTAAAGGGAGAGAGTCTGGAGGCACATCTCAAAGTGGCTGCAGAGGATAGCCACCAATAGAGGTTGGAAGAGCCAAGGCGTCTGGAACTAAGGTTAATAGGGATTGTCCCATCGCAGACATATATAGCATATCGCTATATCCATGCCTTCAATGTCAGATAGGGGCAAATCCCACCTGTGGGAGATCCTGACACAGGTGATGTAATTATTGTCAGTGCTTTCTGTGCGAGATCCTGAAAACATGACCTGTTGGTGGGTCTAGACTAGGCATCCTCAAACCGGCTCTGCAGCTGTTGGGAAACTAAAACTCCCATCATACCCACTGTTAGATTACCGTTTTCCCGAAAATAAGAATTTTTGCTCCTAAAGACGAGCTAAGACTTACTTTTAGGGGATGTTTTTTTTTCTATGAACAAGAATTCACATTTATTGTTGAACAAAACATCAACCTGTATTAATAGACTGTAGTGATTTCATCACAAGCATCAGCAGAAGCAGCCAAACTCTGAATTGCATAAAAAAAACGCACTAGGTCTTATTTTCGGGGAAACGTTATATAAATGCATGATGGAAGTTGTAGTTTCCCAACAGCTGGAGAGCCGCAGTTTGAAGACTAGAGGACTGGAGTTGGGGAACACTGCTCTAGATGAGACTGGAAAAAGGCCAACCTGGGCTGAAATGTTGCGTGAATATCTGGACATATAACATTGCCATGTGCAGTATGTCATGTAGTTGTTTGACCTTGGAGAGTTTCTATCTGGCGATCTATATATTTGTTGCACATAAATAACGTACAATTCATAATTTCAAGACCAGATGTGCAGAGGATTTGCTGAAGCCTTATACTGGAAAGCAAATCCTCGAAGTGAGCCCCCACTAAAGGCGTGCCAATAGTATTACATTATGGGACAGAAAGTGAGGTGAGCTCTTCTGAACAGGGGCACAGACAGCGAAACAACTGTTACAGGGGTGTTAGCCCTTCTCTATACTATTCAAATCTAAAATATATTTTTAGCTGCGGTTATCTTTTAAAAAAAGGTTTTGTTCCAACTTGCGTACAGATTCAACTTAAAGGGCATGAAACGCGCTCTGACGTCATGCCCTTAGTGACACCCCAACTTTAGCTTCTGCTTTGAAGTATAAGTCAGATGTTAGTAACTCGGGTACTGTCTGTACTCTCCTTTATCCCTGTGTCCATTCAACGCTTGGTCTCTCTGATCTTCTATTAAGAGTAGTCTTCTGGACGGGTGTGTCACCACGTCAAATGCTGATGGACTACAGCAGTCATGTGCCCCCCATATATATCTCCATTCAGAAGGGAACAGATCCAAATGGTGATGTAAGAGAATGGCAATTGCTGACTGCATCGGTGATGCCCCCATCTGGAAGAAGAAGAAGAAAGACCGAACAGACCAGCACTAAAACGGAGAAGTGTGGGTTTTTTTTTTGTATTTTTTTTTTTTTTTAATCGCTATGGGACACCAGGGGCTCAGTATTTGCTTTTTTGTGAATTGGACAACCCCATTAATAAACAGAGAACATAGTGCACCTAGGCCCAAAGATGTAAAATTGGTAACCACTTGAATTTCATTCTTTGAGGCTGAAGCTGAAAGAGACTTTTTTTTCCCCTTTTACTCACAAAAACGAATTTAATCTGAAAACCTCAAATTGTATTAAAGGAAGGAGTTTATTTCCTAGGTAGTATATGTCTGTGTGTGTGTGTATGTATGTATGTATGTTTTTATTTTTTTTTTTTTTGATATTCTATATATACTGAATATATATATATATTATGTATTGAATTTGTGTTTGTTTTATTTTGTTTTTTGTATATATCTAATATTTCTCCTATTCTTAGGGTGTTCACCTTTATTCACCGAACAGATTTTGGCCGTTGTTGAGCGCCACACAATCCGCCTTTTGAATATCTGACGAGGCCTGTGACCAGCGGGGGCCACGTAGGGACCTAGACGATGCATTGTTTACGGCGCGTCGGCGTAAAAATGTCATGCACTTTCTCCCCGCGGCGGATTCGCCGAGCGGAGGGGCGCGAACGCTGTTCTCTTGGAGCAGTGGATTACGAAATTTGCTGCCGGATTGGGCCGTACTGCGGCAAATCGGCGCGTACGGCGCCAATCGGGCAGAATAAGCGTGTGAACGGGCTTGTACAAATGTATTTTAGAATTTTTTTCCCGCTATCGATTCTATGAGAGTTTTCCTGGACCTTTATGTCTGCTCCCTTAAACAGCAATTTGTTTCCTGTTTTCTCCTTTGTACCCGTCGCCCTTCTACCTTCTTGAACAGAGCCAGTGTCATATAGCCGGGGGCATATTACAGACCATAATTACATTACTACCCAGCATTACAGTATCCCATTTAAAGGTCGTTGCGTTGTATTCGGCAAAGTCATCCCACCAGTGCTTTGCCTTTGGCGAACATCTGCACAGAATGAAAGCCCACTGTGTTAAACACAGAAAAGCGGGTGCCACGTTAAGAAGGAAGTGGCGGGTCACTAACACAGTCGTCTTTGTGCCAATGGTACCCCCTCGATGCAGTGGTTTTCACAGTTATTAGTGAAAACTATATTTTTCCTCCGCTTCTGCTAGTGAAGCAACATTGATTTTAAGTGTCCCTCTTGATTGCAATTACTTGATGTTAGTCTATTTCATATGATGGTTAAAGGGATGTTCTTACCATAGACTTTGATGGAATATCAATAGGATGTCTTGATCACACCCCAAATGAGCATTCCATCCCTGCCCAGCCAATCCCGTTCAGTGTTGGCTATATTCACACGGCGTAATTGCGGGGCATACAGGTACGCCCTGCAATTACGCCGAGTGTTTGGGAGTCAAGCTGATTGGCGCGTACTCCTGCGATAGACTCATTACTCGCGGCGCGTATTTGCCTCTAGTAATTGACATGTCACTTATATCCCCACGTGTACAATACGATATTGTACGCCCGGGGAGAGGAGGCGTAATCCATAGTTCTCTATGAGAACTATGGATTACCGTAATTTCGGCGTGCATCTCGCTCGTATTAAAGCACAAATATGCTGCCGAAATTACATTGTGTGAACATAGCCTTCGGCAGTACTCCAGGGCATACGCAGAAGCAATATACAAGGTATTTTGGTGCCCGTCTTATCCACCTCTCTCCTCGCTACTCCTCTGCCTCTCCCCTCTGCCAATCCCTTCACTGGCTTCCCATTGCCCAGCGAATTCATTTCAAGCTACTAACCATGACCTACAAGGCTCTCCATGACCTCTCCCCTCCATACATCTCTGCCTTAATCTCTAGATACCTCCCCTCACGCAACCTCCGCTCTTCACAGGACCTTCTCTTCTGCTCTCCCCTTATCAGCTCCTCAAACAACCCCGTCTCCAAGACTTCTCCCGTGCTTCACCCATTCTCTGGAACTCACTGCCCCAACACCTCAGACTCTCCTCCACTTTCACCAGCTTCAAAAGCAACCTGAAAACCCATCTTCTTCAGGCTTGCCTAAACCTTTACATAAACTTGTCACTACTTCTCCACAGACATGTCTGCCCCTACCTTTTGTCTCTTTCCCCCTCCTTGTAGATTGTAAGCCCTCGCGGGTAGGGTCCTCTCTCCCTCTGTCGTGCCAATTGTCATTCATCACTTATCACTGTACTCGTTTGTCTTATGTAATGTATGTAACCCCCTCGAATGTACAGCGCCCTGGAATCAATGGCGCTTTAAAATAAATAATAATAATAATAGTGCTCCCCATAAGAAATTCAGCTCACTCCATACCTTCTGGCACCCCCTTCCTGCTTGAGATGAAGTGGTGCCTTAGGCGGTTGCCTAACTTCGTTTACCCGTTATCCTGGCGTTGCCCTGGGGCACTTACTAATATAGTCATCGGACTGTTGGCATCGGGAGCGCGCGTGTTCAGGCATGCAGACCCGATGGTGTAATATAAGTGCCTTTGATTTTGGCTGAGGATTCCACGTTACATTTTTCCGATAGAAAACCCCGTTGTGTGAACCGTTCACACAGTTTTTTTTTTAACAGCTGAAAGTTTCAGCACGGAATCGGTTTCAGAAACGCAGGCTTATTCACCGCGATTTTGCAATTTCAGTTGTGGTTTAGAAGCACGGATTCCAAGCTGTTTTAAGGCGATTTTGACGGTTTTTCTGCACTCCATAGACTTAAATGAACATTTTCTGCACAAAAAGAGCACAAAACCACTTCAAGAACTGTACAGCACCATGGGAAAACCGCATCGTGTGTACTGCTTATAGATGAGGGAGGCAACTCATCTCCGCACTTGTCCTAAAATAAAGTCTTTCTTCAGTCATTCAGTCCTGTGCACTGTGATGCTGTTTTTCCATTGAAAACTGTGAGAAGAGGTTTGATGTCTGTCTTTGAGGCAGTTTCTGAAGTGGTTTCAGCGCGGAATCTACTTCAGAAACTGCATCCAAAACTTCCATGTGAACCTACCCTTTAGTTTTACTCTGCGCTCCTCTACTATTTTTGGTCTTTTCCTACTCTTCATGCTCAATTGTGTAAAGCAAACATGCAGATGGCTTCTATTCACAAGCAGCAAGCAGATTTTTTAAGAATACCTCTCCATAGGTATTAGAACATTTCTTTATGCAGTGGCGAAGATTTAGCTCCATAAAACTGGTTATCCTGTTTCTTTCCTCCCTCTTTGTACTGCGACTACTATAGGGTAAGATCACATGAAACATTTCAATGTGGAATATGGGCTCCACGTGCAATCTCATTGGAGTTGTTTAGACTGAACTACAGCGCGGATTTTCTTTTCAAATCTCTGGTGTGGGGAACAAAAGAACTGAGATGTCCATTCTTGGAAGTGGATGATTCGCAGATTCTGATGCAACAGGAGTGAAGCCGTACACTGCTGAGAATTCCACATTGGATTTGAATACACAATTTTGTTTGTGTATTTTACACACAAACCGAGGATTTTTAATTTTTTTTTTTGTTTTTTTTTGGTGTTGATTTTGGTGCAGATTTAGAAATCAGTTTTTCAATCAGTTTTTTTGCATCATTGAGCACACTCATTAAGTTTTCCATGCCAAAATCCGCACCTAAAATGCACACAAAGCTTGTTTTTTTATGCCACCCTATTGACTAAATTAGTACATTCTCCAGTGTTTTCAGAGTGAAATCTGGAAAATGCTCCAAGCTTTTTTTTTTCTACAGAAACAGCAATTTTGAAATCTGACCTCAGAAAATCTGAGCTGTGTGGACTTCAACTTGGGTTTTCTATTTGAGGTCTATGGGGATGGTTTACAGTCTGGTTTTTTTATTTTTATTATTTTTACAGTTTTGAAAATCTGAATCCACATCCAAAAGCGACTGGATAACCTTGGTGCGTAGATGGACCCATAGAGTGAGCTCACACAGTGAGGAGTTCTGCACAGATTGTGTTTCCGCATTCAAATTCTGCTCTTGCTAGTGCTGAATTTCAGCAAGGAAATTATCCGGACTGCCTGATATCTGGCGTGGGTACTTTATTCCGTGACCGCACAGACATTACATGAACAACAGTGCTGATTTTGCATAGGGCACAGTGTAAATCACTGGACGCTGATTCTGGCTGCGGCTTCCGCTTCCAGAATCTGGGTCCAAACCAGTTGGGTGAACTCCCCCGTAGGTTATGTATGCACAGTAAATGTTAAAGTGTCATCCACAATCCAACAGCATTGCCGTACCATGGATTTGCACAGAAAACACGGTTAGTTTTAGGATTTCCCACATACCCAGGACATTGACGGTACAGGAATTCACTGGAAGATAGAACATTTTCTATATTCAAGTGGTTTACAGATCCAACATTAGAAAATCTGTTCTGTTTTTCCATTTTGGTCTATAGCGATGGTTACAGTCGGGTTTTTGTAGATTACTGAATCCGCTGAAAAATCCAACTGTAACCCTGTGCTATGGAGAAATGGCCTTACTCTGGTTTGGAGCACATAGACATTGGGGTCAATAAAAAAAAAAAGTTTGCCTATGTTTTGGTTGCATTTTTCAACTGAATCAAAAATGCAAGCAATTAGATAACAGGTATTCTTGTAAGTAATTCTGTCTTGGAACACAGGAGAAAAAAAAAAGCAAACTTTTTTTATTTTTATTTATTTATTTATTTTTTTTTAATAGCGTTTGTTTTTGTATTTTTGCAACTGCCAAGTGAGAACATGGCCTTAAAAAAACAAAAGTGTTTACAATAAAGCAATAAAAAAACCACATGTCTTTTTGAAATTAATCTGCATTTCACCCGTGTCCCCAATTTCGAGTTAGTGAAAAGCACTTGCATTCCATGAGAAAAATTTAAAAATTTCTAATTTATTCAGATGAAGTAGTAAAAATCCAGACAAGTGCAAAAGTATACACCGTTTCAATAGTGCTCAGTACATGAACAGATCAGCTTCTTGCTGACGCGTTTTGGACCAGTGGAAGCCCTTAGACTAAATGTTTTCATTATTCTCCTGGATTGCAAGCGCGTCAGACTGCTGCTTTTCACTGCCTCCCTGGAGTTTTCAGTTTCACTCGAAACCATGCTATATCCAGCAGATAGGATGGGACTTATTGGTGACCTGATCACACCTGGTTTCCTACTGCAAATTTGAGTTCATTACAAAACCATTTCCATTAAGGAAAAAAACAAAAAAGCAAAACATGCATGCAGTAATTTTGACATGTGAACCCAGCCTTACTTTTACTTTGCGCTCCTTTTACTGTTTCGGTATGTTCCAGCATAAGCGTCTTCTTCAGGACTCGGTTGTATAAAACAGCTTCCGTATATATACATGTGTGTATATGTATGTGTGTATATATATATATAATGTGTGTGTGTATGTATATATAATATATATATATATATTCAATCAATGCAAACTTAAATGTTTAATATGGAAACTGTTTTATACAACTGAGTCCTCTATATATGTATGTGTGTTTGTATATAAATGTGTGTATGTATATAAATGTGTGTATGTATATAAATGTGTGTATGTTTGTATCTATATAAATGTGTGTAATTATTTATATATATTTTATAATATGGTATATATATATATTTTTTATATATATATGTTTGTATATATTATATTTTTTATATATATGTGTGTGTTTATTATATGTGTGTGTGTTTTTTGTATATATATATGTGTGTGTGTGTGTGTATATATTATATGTGTGTGTGGTGTGTATATTATATGTGTGTGTGTGTGTATTATTATTTGTGTGTGTGTGTGTATATATATTGTGTGTTTTTGTGTGTATTTTTATATTGTGTGTTGTTTTTGTGTATTATATTTATATATGTGTGTGTGTATTTTATATTATGTGTGTGTGTGTATTATTATTGTGTGTTGTGTGTGTGTTATTATGTGTGTGTGTGTGTGTATATGTGGGTGTGTGTGTGTGTATATGTGTGTGTGTGTATTATATATGTGTGTGTGGTATATATATATGTGGGGTGTGTGTTTATATATGTGTGTGTGTGTTTTGTTTTATATGTGTGTGTGTGTAATATTTTGTGTTGTGTGTGTTTATATATGTGTGTTTTGTATTTTTATGTGTGTTTGTGTGTTTTTATGTGTGTGTGTGTATATATGTGTGTGTTGTATATATATTGTGTGTGTGTATTTATATGTGTGTGTGTTTATATGTGTGTGTTTTTATTAGTTTGTGTGTGTATAATTTTTTTTGTGTGTGTATATATATTTGTGTGTGGGATATATATATGTGTGTGTTGTGTGTTTTATATATATATGTGTGTGTTTGTTATATATATATATTTGTGTGTGTGTATATTATATTGTGTGTTTTGTGTAAAAATATATATGTGTGTGTGTGTATATATATGTTGTGTGTGTGTTATATATATGTGTGTGTGTTTGGGATATATATTGTGTGTGGTGTTATTATATTATTGTGTGTGTGTGTGTATGATATATGTGTGTGTATGTATTATGTGTTTTGTTGTAAATTTTTGTGTGTGTTGTATATTGTGTGGGGTGTGTATGTTGTGTGTGTGTTATTTTTATTTGTGTTGTAGTGTGTTTATGTTATTTTTGTGTGTTGTGTGTTTAAATTATATGTATGTGTGTGGTGTATGTATGTGTTTGTGTTGTTGTGTGTTTTGTATGTATTGTGTGTGTGTTTGTATATATATGTGTTTGTATTTGTGTGTTGTTATATGTGTGTGTGTTGTATATATGTGTGTCTGTTATATGTTGTGGGGGTGTGTGTATATGTGGGGTGTGTGTTTTATGTGTGTGGTGTGTATATAGTGTGTGTGTGTTTTTTTTTGTGTGTGTGTGTATATGTGTGTGTGTGTGTGTTTTTTTTTTGTGTGTGTGTGTATTTTTTTTTTTGTGTGTGTGTATATATTTGTGTGTGTGTGTATATATGTGTGTGTGTATATAAAATTATATGTGTTGTGTTTATTTTTATTTTATGTGTGTGTGTAGGTATTATAATAATGTTGGTGTTGTGTTATTAAAATTAGTGTGTGTGTGTGTATATTATATTGTGTGGTGTGTAATATATTTTATGTGTGTGTGTGTATTTATATTTATATTTGTGTGTGTGTTGTGTGTATATATTATATATGTGTGTGTGTGTTTTGTATATAATTTTCTATGTGTGTGTGTATTGTGTGTTTTTTGTTGTATTTGTTTTGTGTGTGTGTGTTTTTTGTGTGTGTGTGTGTGTATATGTGTGTGGTTTTTGTGTATTTGTGGGGTGTGTTTATATTATATTGGTGTGTGTGTGTTATAAGTGTGTGTGTGTGTGTTATATTTTGTGTGTGGTGTGGTTTTTTTGTGTGTGTGTGTGGTATATGTGTGTGTTTTAAGTATGTATATATAAATTTATATTTTATATATTGTGTGTGTTGGTATATATTATTATATATATTTTTAGGATATATATATGTGTGTGTGTTTTGTTTTGTGTGTGTGTGTTTTGTTGGGGTGTTTTATTGGGGTGTGTGTGTATAAAATTGTGTGGTGTGTGTGTATATATTTGTGTGTGTTTTTGTGTGTTTATATTTGTGTTGTGTGTGTGTTTATATGTGTGTGTGTGTTTTTTTTATATGTGTGTGTGTGTGTATATTTTGTGTGTGTGTGTATTTTATGTGTGTGTGTTTTGTGTGTGTGTTATATTTTGTGTGTGTGGGATATTGTGTGTGTTGTGTATATGTGTGTGTTATATGTTTTGTGTGTGTATGTTGGTATATATGTGTGTGTGTGTTGTGTATATATTGTGTGTGTGGTATGTGTATATATGTGTGTGTGTTTATATATATATATATAATTATGTGTGTGTATGTTGTAAAATTTTATATATATGTGTGTTGTGTTTATTTTGTGTGTGTGTTATTTGTATATATTTGTGTGTGTGTGTGTGTGTTGTGTATATATTTGTGTGTGTGTGTTGTATATTTTATATGTGTGTGGTGTGTATGTATATATATGTGTGGGGTATTTATATATATTGTGTGTGGTGTATTATATATATGTGTGGGGTTTTATATATATATTTTATATATATATTATATTATGTTATGTATATGTGTGTGTGTATGTATATATATGTATTTATATATGTGTGTGTGTGTATGTATTAATGTATGTATATATATTTGTGTGTGTATGTATAATTATATGTTGTATATATATGTGTGTGTGTATTGTATATATTATTGTTATTTTATATGTGTGTATGTATATATATATATTATATATGTATATATTTTGTGTGTTGTGTTATATTTGTTTATTATATATATATAATATATTGTGTGTGTATGTTATATATATGGGGTGTATGTGTGTATATATGTATATATATATTTTTTATATATATATATATTTTTTTGTGTGTGTGTATGTATATTTATATTTTTGTGTGTGTGTATGTTTATATATATGTGTGTGTATTTTGTGTTGTGTTGTATTTTTATATATTTTTGTGTGTGTGTGTATGTATATATTGTGTGTTGTGTGTGTGTTGTATTAAAATGTGTGTTTGTGTGTGTGGGATTTATTTTATGTGTGTTTTTGTGTGTGTGTATATATATTGTGTGTTGTGTGTGTTGTATATTATATGTGTGTGTGTGTTGTATTATTATTTTGTGTGTGTGTGTATGTATTATATTTTTTATATGGTTAGTGTGTGTGTGTTAAATTTTATATATGTGTGTGTATGTATATATATATATGTGTGTGTGTAAATATTTATATTTACTTCTCCCTATAAATTAGTTTTGTGTGAAATTGTGAACTTCATTGTCTGCTGTGACGTGCAATGGCCGGTGGCCTCCCACAATGGAGGTGGGAGATTTGGGTAACTCTCTGTTAATTAGTGCCAGGAAGAGAAATGATCCTGATTGGGAAAAAATGGTGACTAAACTGTATTTACACCCCGAGTTGCTGCAGCTGGGCTTTTAATCCTTTTCATTTTATTTACGAAGAAAATCTTAACAATCAGCCTTAAATCTGATGTCAATAGAAAGTGGGGAATTCGAGGCAGTAGGTCACCGGAGTGCTGAATAGTTTTAAGCCCTAGAGCCTACACAAAGGATCCTGACAGTCCACATTTTCTTGAGCTTTAAAGTAAGTCTTTGGTAACTTTAAAAAATCCTCTGCTTGCATGACTAAACCTATTGAAGATTTAGAGTATAAAGCCGCCCCAGGCTTAAGGCTAAAAATGTAATTCTCCACCAGAATAGATAGGGTTCTCAAGAACTGTGTAGTGCATTTTGGCTGATTTATTGCGAAAAGCTATGCATGGTAGTTATGGACTCCGAGGAGTGTCGCCTTACTTTACTTGTTATACTTCACATGGAAAAATCCGATTGATTCATTCAGGATCTGTCTACTATGTTTACCATAAATATCAATGGACACGCATCTCTTTTATGTGGTCCAATAGCAATTTGGATAAAATGCGCTAATCCTTTAGACTGTGATATTAAGATTAAATATTTTAAAGGGGTGTTCCCACCATAGACTTAGATGGTATATTGATAGGATAGGCCATCATTGTCTGATACGTGCAGGTACTGCCTTTGGGACCTGCAACAATCTCGAGAACAGAGCCCCCAAAAGTGTTGGGTTGAAAATGGAAAGCCAGTTGCAGTTGTGCAGGATGCGAGTTCGAGTATGGCCAACAGGAGCTCCCTTGTACTGGGAACTCCCATAGAACAGAATGGAGAGCACACAGCGCTCCCCTGTACTAGGAAATTCCATAGAACAGAATGAAGAACACCGCACTCCCCTCTACTGGGAACTCCCATAGAACAGAATGGAGAACACAGTGCTACCCTGTACTGGGAACTCCCATAGAACAGAATGAAGAACACAGCGCTACCATGTACTGGGAACTCCCATAGAACAGAATGGACAACACAGCGCTACCTGTACTGGGAACTCCAATAGAACAGAATGGAGAACACAGCGCTCCCCTGTACTGGGAACTCCCATAGAACAGAATGGACAACACAGCGCTGCCCTGTACTGGGAACTCCCATAGAACAGAATGGACAACACAGCGCTCCCCTGTACCGGAAACTCCCATAGAACAGGATGGCGAACACTGTGCTCCCCTGTACTGGGAACTCCCATAGAACAGAATGGAGAAGACAGCACTCCCCTGTACTGGGAACTCCCATAGAACAGAATGGAGAACACAGCGCTCCCCTGTACTGGGAACTCACATAGAACAGAATGGAGAACACAGCGCTCCCCTGTACTGGGAACTCCCATAGAACAGAATGGAGAGTTGTGGGATTTGGCATCAAGTATTGCTTACTAATAATTATTATTATTATTATTAAGTATTACTTAGTCTGCATCAGTAGGGCGGAAACAAAGCTGAAAAAATTTCCCTTCTCCCTCCTCTCCCTCATCCACATAATTCCCCACCCTTGGATGAACTTGATGAACATTTTGTCTTTTTTCAGCCATATTCACTATGCAACTATTTTCTGAGCTGACACTTTCAGGGGCCGTTCCGGAGATAGTTGCACCTCTCAGACTTGGATGCTATGTTCTATCAGTAGGCCAATAAATTCCATGGTGGGTACACCCCTTACAAGACTTCAAGAGCTGTTTCTGGTCTCTCTTTTTTCCTCCCTGCCTTCCAAGAGCCGCCATTTTTTCATCAACATAAATTTTTAATGATAACCATTGACCGTATCATAATATGAAACTGGAAAATGCCCTCAAATCATACCTTGTGGGCTGGCGCCATTTTTATTTGAGTTTAGCTTTTATGCCGTTCATTGTTTGGTATGCTTAAATATGCTTTGTTTTGTATGGGTCAGTATGATTCTGATGATAATACATTATGAAAACTATATACTTTAAGACTTAACAGAACTGAACTTTTTAAAAAAATTCTATCAAGTTTCTGAGAAAAACAACTTGTTTGTTTTACCTATGATAGAGCTGTGTGACGTCTTGTTTTGTGTGGGACGAGGTCCAATTTTTAGGGATTTTTGACTTTGTATTCCTTTTTTAATTTCATTTTCTTGAAAGGCAGGATGAGCAAAAGTCACAGCTCTGGGGAAAAAAAAAAAATATATATTTATCAGGTTATTTATTCTGCTCTGAAAAAAATACATATAGTGTGATATATGACGGTATAAGCCAAGACAGCGGGACCTCCCTCGAAATGTTGCAACAGGTGTGCAGTCAGCTGCCGATCGGTAAGCCAACCTCATTTGCACCCTAGCAGTGGAAGCTGCATATCATCATACGGACCTTATGGACTTAGCTTGAAATTCATGATTGTATGAAGGATTCACTGTCATTCTACTAATAGCAAATATGCTTAGTCTTATGCCTTAAATTTTGGCTATTTTATTAAGCTTAATAATAAATATACGAAGATTTTATATTAATCAGTCTGTTGGCTCTGAATTTCTGAAAAAACCCCACACACACACCACACACACACACACCACACCACACACACACACACCACACACACACACACACACACCACACACACACCACACACACACACACACACACCACACCACCACACACACACACAACACACTGTACATAGTTTGTAAGGCAAAAAAGAGACAAGATGTCCTTTCCAGTTAAGCCTGTTGTGTTAAAGTCCATAATATATATATATGTATGTTTTGTATCTATGTGTATATATATTTTATATATATACATACTATACATACGAGTCCAAAATTTTTGAAAAATTGACTGCACACTACAATTATTTTGTTGCAAACACACAAAGGTTATTTTATTAAAAAATTTACTACAGGCTCCAGTGGAATATTTAAATGTGACTGTAAAGACGTTGCGGTCATTGACTTTCTCAAAAGTCACTATAGAGAAGGTTTAGAAATGGTGGAAACGGGCCGTGGCCCTAGAAGACACAGGAGCCAATTAGCCACGGCCGTTTCCCTCCATTTCTAAACCTTCTCTATAGTGACTTTTTGAGAGAGGTCGAATGACCGAAACGTCTTTTACAGTCACATGTAAATATTCTCACTGGAGCCTGTAGTAAATTTTGTAATAAAATACTCCTTTGTGTGTTTGCAACAAAATAATTGTGGTGTGCAGTCAATTTATCAAAATTTTTGGACTCATTAGGGTCTGACTTGCACCTTCTACACACATTCTATTTTACGGAGTGCTTTTCCCTATTGAAAACCTTTGAGATATATATATATCACAGGCAGTCCCTGGGTTACGAACAGGACCGAGACTGTAGGTTTGTTCTTAAGTTGAATTTGTTTGTAAGTCAGAACAGGTATGTTTATTACATGTAACTCCGGCACAAAAGTTTTTTTTAATTTTGGATAGTGCAGGGAAGGGTTCTTACATTTGTATTGCTGTTTGTGCCTTTGTTAAGATGATTTAATCTAATTTTCACCTCATTTGCTGCTGTGGCATGCTGGAACTTGTCATTCTACAGCTACTACCTGCTATGGAACTACATGAGCCAGCATGCCCCATAAGTCTCCATTTGTAACTAGGGACGGATGTAAGTGGGAACAGTGTTACCCGGGGGACTGCCTGTATTGTGTGTGTATTTATATAAATATATTTTTATATTATATATATTTTATATTTTATATTATATATTATATATATTATATATATTATTTATATTTTTCAACGCAGAATAAATAACCTGATATATTAAATCAGACATTTGTGGACGTACCGGTACAAATACATACACAGTGAATGATGAAACTTTTTTTTAAGCACCTTAACAGGTATATTATTATTTTAGAGCACCATTAACTCCAGGACACTGTACAAGCCAAGAGGTTCAGGTTCACAATATAAAACAAATAGAGTAACACTAAGTAACATGTTGATACGGCGGGATAGCGGTCCATGCTCGCAAGAGCTTACAATCTACATTAAACATCTCTTGCACTATACACAGCAGTACCGCTGGACACCCACATATATAGCCATTCCGTACATCTCATATGACGTTATTGTAATTGATGTACAAACATGTCAGTCACAGAGTTATCCATTAGGACTTTGGCTACCGTGACAAGTGGACGGTACTTGGCATTCCCGGGCCTCAATGGACTGCTGCCCCCACTTTTTAATCACCAACCAGCTTCTTTGTGGCATCTAAATGGTTACGTGGTGAGGATCGGAGAGTTCTCCGATTGCGGCAGCTATCAGCGGTTGCCGGTTGTATCTAACAGCTGGCACCTGCTATATGGGACGGCCTCCGCGGAGTTTGGACGTATTAGTTTGTGCTTAGGGGTTGAATTATGCGTCTATGGAACATTAGACGTGATTTATGTTACAAGTCACAAGTCCTTACTATCTGTATTGGAACATGGATGGGAACATGGATAAATAGTTTTGCTCACAGACGGTTCAGACTGTCCTTTCAGCGATGAACGCCGCTAATATCATATGTCCCCTGCTGTCATTTTTCAAGGCTTAGCCGATGGGCTTTCCACAGACACAAGGGAACAAAGTCTCATAAGTCCTATCTTTTTTTTGAATGATGAGACTGATCAGTAAATGTATATTCTTGTAAGTGAAATACGGAAGAGTTGGAAGTCTCCTTTGATTTGAATTTAGGATGAAGGAAGTGTTGAGAATAAATGAAGGAGCAGCACGGAGGAGCGGGATTTCACCTGTCTGGCACTGTCACCGAGGCTGTGACAATGGAAGTCATACCGGCAAATCTTACGGATTAACTAAGCATTGATGCCACTTAGTCTTCTGAGAAATTGGCTATTCTGGCCCCTTGAATCTTAAGCTTCTGGGCCTTGGAAAGTGTATATATTAATAATTTATTATTCTGAATGGCAGGTGATTTTCTAAGTTAGGCATTA
>JAODAL010043348.1:0-33933 GCA_025379985.1 Phyllomedusa bahiana | reverse complement strand
AAAAGAATCAGAAATAGACTTTTACATTTAAAAATGTGGAAATGCTATCTAGCGCAAAGTCTGGTTGTTAAGAAATATGTACATAGGTGTATAGGGCCCATTTCCAAAAAACCATCACCAAGAAAGCTAGGGGATATTTTGAACCCCCTTTTGAAAACCCTTGTAAAATTTGTTAGCACAGATGAAAACAGTTTTGGGATTGAGAAGCTATAAAACTGACCTTCCTTTGGCTAGTTAAAAATCGGGACATTAATTTGTTGGGTTTCGATTAAACTCCAAAAGGGCCAAAAAAGAGAATTTTCATGTAAATCGACATCTATCTTTTTCTGAGAGATGAAGGTTTCCCAATCGCAAATTCCCCAAGAAATGAAGTTTTCCACAATGGTGTGTCTACTCCCTTCGAGGAGAGCAAAAAACAGGCTTTAAACCCAAGTAAAAGAGAAGTGGGAGGCCCCGCTGCACAATGGGAAACCCAAACAAGTACATTAGAGTCTATTTAAAACATCCCTTACAGGCCCAACTGCGCTTCATTAAATCAGCAAAACGCCAGTGTCAACTTACAGGAAGAGACGACCCCGGGGATGCAGGCCTTCAGGGCAGAGGGGAAAGAAAAAACCTATCTGAGACGGAAATAAAAAAAAAGATTAATACGGGCAAAAGAACACAGACATTGAATAGAGGAAGATTGTAAAAAGTGTTATGGGACGAATCAAAAGTTTGAGGGTTTTTTTGGATCAACAGAAACATTTGTGAATAAAACAACTGAAAAGAGCGGGAAGAGTGCCAAAGTCACGTAAAGCATGGTGGAGGTCATGCTTGATAGATGTCAGCTTGACGGGATTTTTGAATAAGGAAGGGTATCATCAATTTTGCAACCCTGCCAATCCCGTGGACAGCGCTTGACTGGGGCCAATTTTATCTGCAAACAGGACAATGACCCAAAGCACACCCCCCAAATTATGCAAGTCTATTTTTGGGGAAAAAAAGCAGGCACGGGGGATTTTAAACGTAATGGAGTGGCCCGCGCATCACCAATCCAACCCCATTTAGCTGTTGTGGGAGCAGACGCCGTATGGGACCAAAAAGGCCCCTTAAGCCAATCCAACTTGTGGGAGGGGGTACTGGAAGCAGGGGTGAAATTTCTCCATATGACCTCAGCAAACTAACAGCTAAAATGCCAAAGGTCTGCTGTGGAAATTTTTTAACCCCTTCCGACCCCCGGCCGATCCTACGTCCTTTTGGGTTTGGGGGGGTTTTAGCACCTGGACGTATGGATACGCCTAGGGTCGCGCAAAAAACCCAAGTCAAGTTCGCGCGATCGGCGCGGGGGGGGTTTTGGGTGTATATTACGCTGACAACCCCAGCGTCGGCCCCGACCCCGGGTCGCCCGGGAGGGGGGGGGGCGTTTTAACCCCCTTTAATTTTTGGCGACGGGCGCAATAATTTAAGAGAACGAGGAGGGGACGCCCTCCGCGTCTCGTCGGCGGCAGCAGCCCCGGGCGGGCATCCGTGCACTCCGCCTCCTACAGACAAAAGGGGAGGGCAAGAATGCTTTCCGGGTTGTCTATGACGTCACGCCCCCGGGGAGTGCCCGGTTTGGGAAAGCCCCGGCATCGTGACTGACAGTTGTCAAAAGGGAACCATCTAGCAAAAAAGCATGCATGATTCCTATTAAATGAGAGATCTAAAGACCCATCATTCAAATCCCCAAAGGGGAAAAGTAAAAAAAAAATGTAAAAAAGTGAAAAAAAGAAAAAAAAAAAGTGTAAAAAACATTTTAAAACACAAACCCCAAAAAAAAAAATAAAAAAAATTTTAAAAACCCCCCTTTTCCCCTTTACAAACCCCAAATTTCCCCCCAAAAAAAATGATCAAAAAAAAAAAAAAATGCCCCCATATTTGGTATCACCCCCGTGCGTAACGACCTCCCCTATAAATCTGCATTTTTTAATTAACCCGTACTGAACGCCGAAAAAAAAAACCCTAAAAAAAAAATCACGAATTAAGATTTTTTGTTAATCCCCCAGAATTTAAAATGGGAATAAAAATTTCGTTTCAAAAACTCCAAAAAAACGCCAAAGTTGTCCCCAATTAAAACGTCATTTTCACCCCGGAAAAAAAAAAGGTCCTCAAAACAGCTCTGAATCAAAAAAAATAGAAAAGGGAAAAGCTCCAGAAGGATACGATGCTTTAAATATTTTTTAAACACTAAAAACCCTTTTCTTTTTTTTTTAAAGTGCTTAGCTTACAAAAAACTATATAAAAATTTTGGGTATGCCCAAAACGTAGCAAACCCAAAGATTAAAAGCAAAACTTATCACGGAAAATCCCTTTGAGTAGCCCTTTTTAAAAAAATAAAAAAAAAAAAAACACTCCCCTAGGATTGCAGAAATTTTTCTTCACCCGGCCTAAAAAAAAAGGCTTTTAAAAGCGATAAAAAAACCCTTGGGGTCCCCAAAAAATTGAAAAAATAAAAAAACGTCAACTCATCTTGCAAAAAAACAAGCCCCAAACACAGCTCCCCAAGAAAGAAAATTTAAAAGTTATGGCTCCCGGATTTATGGCGATGAAAAAAAAACATTTTTTTTTCCCGGGTTTAAAATTTAAAATTTGTTTTTATTATAAAAGCATTTAAAAAAAAAAAAAATATAAAAAATTGGATATCGGTGTTTTCTTTATTGACCTGCTGGTAAAGCTACCATGTCATTTTTCCCGATAGTGCCCGCTATAAAAAATAAAAAAAAAAAACACTACCAAGATTGTTTGTTTTTGTTCAAAAACTCTTCCCCAAAAACCCTTAATAAAATGAACATAGCATCAAATGCACCGAAAAATGGTACCAATAAAAACTCCAAAATCATCCCCCAAAAAAAAGCCCCAAAAAAAAAGCTCTGCACACCCGAAAAAAAAAAAAGTTATGGCTGTCAAATAGGCAAATAAAAAAAGCAAATTTTTTAAGACGTATTTCCCACTGTTTAAAAAGTAATTAAAAAAAAAGAAAAAATCTATAAAAAATCCCATTTCAAATTTTAATTGCCCCACCCCCATAGTAAAATTATCACGGGATTTCCCCCGCATGGCGGAATGCTTTAAAAAATTTTAAAAATCAAAAAAAAAAATGAACCCCAAATGCCTTTTCCCCCCCCAATTTTTATTGCCCCAAAGCTAAAAAAACTATGGAAAAACCTGTGTTTCCCCAAAAAAGCAGAAATTTCATCCCATTGATGAGGGCCCTGAGGGGTGGTTTTAATCTAAAATTGGGGGACTTCTGGGGAAAGGTTTTGCCTGTTCTGCTAAATTGGGGTCTTTGGAAATGCGACATGGCCCCCCCAAAAATTGGTTCCAAAAGCCAAATAGGGGCTCCCTCCCCCTTTTACGCCCTGCCATTCGCCCACAAGCAGTTTACTTTCCCCCATGTTGGGTTTTTCCGAACTTTGGGAAAAAAATTGGGTTAACAAAGTTTTAGGGTTCTTTTTTTCCCGGATTCCCTTTTTAATTATGAAACCCTTTTTAAAATAAAATTGCAAATTTTTGGAAAAAAATGTTTTTTAAATTTTTTCCCGCCTTATGCTAAAAAAAATTTGTGAAACATGTGTTTGGGGGGTAAATACTCAATGCACCCCCGGATATATTCATTTAAGGGGTGTAGTTTCCAAATTTTGACGGTCTTTTTTAGGGGTGTTTTTAATGTTTTTTCACCCTTAGGGGGGCCCCAAAAAACCCGAAATGGCCCTAAATAAGAAAACGTATTAAAATGACCCCCAGGTAAGTAGGTGCTCCCCCCCCTATTCTTGGGGGTTATGGTTATTGGGCCAAATAAAAGCAAATAGGGCCCAAAATGGGGTATCTCTAAAAAAAGGCAGACTGGGGGAAATTTTATATTTTTTTTGCATTTTTCCTAGTCCATTTTTCCGGATTCAAATAAAGGATAAAATATTGAAATCTGCAAAAAAAAGTGAAATTTTGAAATTTCACCTCCACTTTGCTTTAATTTATGTGAAATATCTAAGGGTTATCAAACTTACAAATAGTGTTGTTAAAATAGTTAAGGGGTCTAGTTTCTAAGATGGGGTCACTTATGGGGGATATCCTAAAAATGCAGGCCCTATCAAAGCCACGTCAGAGAAACTGGAGTCGGTCCCTAAAATATGCTATATTGCAAATTTCTTGAAAATGTAGGGAGGAAATTACTATAAATTTCTAAGCCACTCTAATGTCGTAAAAAAATAAAATACATTTAAAATGATGCCCAACCTATAGTGGGACACTATGGTAGATGCTTGGTTATAAAACTATTTTTAGTGGGGATTAATTATTGTCTTGCACGCAGAAATTTTGCAACTTTCAAATCGCAAAATTTTTCAAAATTTCATGAAAATTTTGATATTTTTCACAAACAAACAAGGATCTGTATCGGATATAAAAATTTCTTACTAACTTAAAGCACAATGTGTCACGAGAAAACAATTTCTGAATCACAAGAGCGTAGGTCAAAGTGTCAAAAAGTTTATTCTCACATATAAAGTGATCATATGCCAGAGTAAAAATAGGGCTGTTGTCAAGGAAGGGTCAAAATAATCAGGCTGGGTCCTTAAGGGGTTTTAAAGGGTAGAATTTTAGGACAGCCAGAATTTTTAATTTCCAAGCATTTTTTAAGTGACCAGCATTTTTAAGTGATATATTGAACGAATTTTGCGACGCCCGAATTATGGCGAAGATGGCGCAGAAGGGGAGAAACATATCTTTGTAAGTACTGGGCTTTCTAACCTAGAGCTTTAGTCGCAATGCTTACATTTGCACCATCTATCTTGCTGCCTTTTTTCCTCCTTTCCTACCACCAGTCATGACTCACAAACAATTCTGTCCACATTAACTCCTCTCTCCTTCCTACATACCTGCACGCATCCAATGCATTACATTACTTACTTTAAACTACCGCAAACACACCTCTTCTCAGGGTTGTTGCACCAAACACCGCTCATATTCAAACTTGTAACATCTGCAATCAATTTTCAATCTCTGCTTCGTGCTGCAGGAGACATTCTCTCCCAACCCGGGTCACCTTCCTTTACTTATTATCCCAAACCTACTCCTCTTCCTCCTACAGAAATCCTGCCCTAACTGCACGTAATCTTCCGTTTGTACGTCTTTCCTTACCATTTAAAGGTGCTCTGTGGAAACGGCCCCACACCTGATCTGTCTGTAATAAAACTCCACCTTGCTGTTCCATGACCTGTTCCTTTCATATAACTCCCTCAAACTCCTAGTCTAACAGAACTAGGCCCAGCATTCAGACATCGTGTCCCATTAGCCACTCTCACCTAGGCGGGCCTACACCTTTACCCACTCCACACAGACCTTAGATCACGCGCCGTGGTGAGAGGAGTTGGCATACCTTCCTTTCTCCACATGCAATTACCAGCGTCTTCCCTCCTGCACACTTCCTTACTTTACACATCCTTGAGTTCCAACTCCCTCTCAGGACTCTTTTTGGCGCCATTTTCCTTCAAGTTGCGATAGTCTACAGAAACCCCCCGGCTCACCCCGCCAAGTTTCTGGATCATTTTGCTGCTGCCTGGCTTTCCTTCATTTTACCTCTCTACTGAAATATACCCCCCCCACTGTCATATGGGTGATTTTACACTCCCCATTGAAACCCTATGTCTCCTTTCTGCCTCTCAGTTTTCTCCTTCCTACTAACCTCTTCTCTTGGCCTCTCGCTAGTTTCCAGAGTCTCTCAACCTCACAAGGATGGGCAACTCTCTTGATCTGGTCTTTGTAGCCTTCCCTCTGCTCATTTCTAATCTTACCAAAATCTCTTATGTATATATGATCACAACATTAATACTCCTTCACTATCAACAACTTTCAGCCTTCTTGGACAAAACCTACCCATCGCCCATTCCGAAATCTCCGCTCTATAAACACTCAGGAACTCACAGACACCATACAGTCCTCACTACCCCCAATCTCCTCACTCTCCTGTCCTGACCTGGCAGTTAAACATTACAATGAAACTCTCTCAACCACCATGGACATATTGGCACCACTCACACACCGCACCACCAGAGTTAGACGCCGGCAGCCTTGGCACACGCCTCAGACTCGCCATCTGCAGCGATGTTCCAGGTGCGTGGAGCGTCTGTGGAGAAAGTCAAAGCTACCTGCAGACTTTCTCCACTACAAATTCATGCTCAGCACTTACCACTCTGCCCTTCACTGCACCAAACAAGAATATTTCATCTCCACATTACACAAAAACCCAAAACGTCTGTTCGACACCTTCCACTCCCTCCTCAGGCCTAAAGCTCAGGTCCTGGTCACTGACCTCTGTGCTGAAGACCTGGCCACTCACTTCAAAGACAAAATTGACAGTATCCGGCAAAACATCACATCACAATCCCTAAATAATACCCATCTGTCCTCCCCCCACGTCCTCAAATCTGCTTTCACCCCTTGATCCGACTCAGAAGAAGAGGTTTCCGGCTTTCTTGTTGCTCGCCCCCCCATTGCTCTATTTGAACCCCATTCCCCCCCCTTGTCCAGTCTTTTTTCCCCAGCTTCCTCTCTCACCTCATACAATCTGTAACCTCTCTCTCTCCATGGGTTTTTTCCCATCGCCTTTGAACACGTGTTATAACTCCCTTACTGAAAAAGCCCTTCTGGACCCTTCCTGTGCCCCCAAACTACCGACCGTTTTAAAACCTCCCCTTCATTTTCAAACCCCGGGAACGCTTGGTCTCTTTTGCCCTAATTGCTTTCTTTTGCAAAACTCTCTTCTTGACCCTCTGAAATCGGGTTTCGCTCTTTACACCCACGAAATGTTCTTCTAAAGTTTCAAATGATCCCCCAAGAAAACTAGGGAAAATACTCATTTGTTTTTTTTGGATCTTCTGCAGTTTGACACTTTGATACCACCTCCTCCTAAAAATGTCAGTGCCATTGGCCCCCAGGAAAATGCTCTCTCTTGGTTCTCATCTACCTCTCTGCCCCGCTCCTTCGTGTTTTGGGGGTTATTTCTGATTCTGATCTGCCCTTCACCCCCCTATATCCACCCCCTTTCCCCCTCCTGTCACCTGCACCTAAAGGCATCTCCAGAATCCTTTTCCGTTTCTACTGTGGAAAAACTCAAACTTCATTGTTGCTTTTTATTTTTTTCTGTTTGTATTTAAAACTCCCTATTCTTGGTCTTCTGTCTGTAAACTCCCCCCCCACCCCCCAAGCCTTAAAAGCAGCAGCCGGGATTGTCTTTCTTTCCAGCCACTATATGATGCCTTACCCTGTGTCAGTCTCTGACGGGCTGCTATTAGTAAGAAATACAACATAAATCATCACTCTCACCTTTTGGGCCCCCCCCGGTGACCCCCATACATCTCCTCCTTATCTCTGTCTACACCCTACCTCTCCTCCGTTGTTTTGATTAAGATACACCCCTCACTCATCGAACCTCCCATGCCCCCTCCAAGATTTTGCCGTTTTGCACCGTTCTCTGGAACTTTCCCTTTTGGATCAGGCCACTGCAACCTCACAGTTTTAAGTGAGTTCTAAAAAACCATCTTCTTAGACAAGCCTCCAAAGTCCCTAATTGTTAACCATCAAATTCTCAAATTCATCACTTTCCCGCACTTTGGGACCCACAGGCGCTTTTTCTGTAAATAGATGTACGGTTGGGTGGGAGGTTCATCCCCTTTTTTGTAAATACCCTAATTTAGTAAAATGGGTGGACCATTGCAAACCAAACTTGTCACCCTTTTTTCCCCCATACCCTAATAGATTGTAAGTTTGCGGCAGGGCCCTCACACCCTTTTTTCATTTGTCAGTAGTTTTTTTAATGTAATGTCTTTTTGGTTTTGTCTGTCTTATTCTCCTTAATTGAAAAATGGTCAAAGTTGCGCAAATAAATAAAAAATTTTTATTATTAATTTTAAATTTTATTAAAAGGGAAACGTTCTTTGGGGAAGCAAAGTTTGAAAGTAGAAAAAATTATTAATTTCAAATAAAAAATCATTATTTCAACCTTGTCTAGTTGGACGATATTTTTATTTATTTGCAATCATTTGGGTTTTAAAAATTCAGGGAAAACACATAATTGTCTGGGTGACCTCAAACTTTTGAACGGTAGTGTAAACAAAGATTATTATTAGAGGTGGAGGGGAGGGGCTTTAGAGTTGGGGTGGAGAAAAGTGGAAAGCTGGAAGGAAGGGGGGTTTAGAATGGGGTGGTGAGTTGGGGATGTCACTGGGTTCAGGGGGCCCACACGCCTATGCAGCTGGACTATATAGACTAGCTATGGTGGTGTGCTTGGCCTTTCCTGCACTGAAGCAGGTAAATGATCCTCCCTCCATCCCTCTCATGGCCTACAAAGCTTTCCTGGACACTGGATAGGTTATCCAGTATATGGGAAAGATGGGTGACGCCCCCATCCCACAGGATTTCTGTAGGATTTTTTTTTTTTTTTTACAGGTTTCCGTTTTGGACTATAATAGATTTGTTAAACTATGTCAGACCCTTGGGATCCATTTCTTAATAAAATGGTTAATGAGGGTTGAGTTGGGAGTGTTTTTTTAAAAAAAGTATTAAATATCACCAGGATTCCCCCGGCTGTTTTGATAAAGAACAGATTTAGAAGGATCTGTATAGAGCACTATATAGATCCTTTTAAATTGGGGCTTTGCCAAAGATCAAATTCCCGGGGAATCTGGTGTATTTTAATGTTTTACAGATTAGCTGCTGGCTCTCTTACTGGGTTAGCTGGCTATTTCTTCTGCACTACAGAGTGTTGTGCCTTTTAGGAACTGCACAACAAAAATAGGGAGAGAAAAAAAAATTTTGTTTTGGATTTCCCTTTTAATCCCTACCATTTCGAAGGTAGCACTTTATTGTATCTTTTTTTTAAAGGTACACATCCAGGGTGGCTACAGGCTTATTTTTTTTTAGGAATGGTCCAAAAAAATGGTTTCCCCTTTGATAGAAACAGGTTGGGAGTGTCGGTTTTACCTTGGCTGGTTGTGAAAAATGTGGGGACTCCATGTCATTTTTTTTAATCTAAATATTTTGTTTCTTTCTGGATTTCTCAATAAACAAACCATTAAGAAAAAAGACAATGTGGGGTTCCCCTCCTTTCCCGTATCCAGCCATATTAAAATCGACAGATACAGACTGATATGATCAGGATGGGAAGGTTCATAAATTCTTGTTCCTTCCCACCCTAAAAATACCAGACTGCAGCTGCACCAGAAACTGACCTTCTGTCACGGGTGGAGTAGTGGATCCTCTGGACCACCGCAAGCGATGACGTAAGCCACGCCAGGGAGCAGAATCTACGTAGGTCCCGTTTTTCACCAGAGCATGCCACAAAGCGGGATGGACTTGCTGTGGCGGAAGTCTACCAAGTCGCTACCCCTGACGTGAAATGCATGTGGAGGCAGCCGAGGTGTAACGTGGTACAAAATAGGAAGGCAGGCACGTAGTAAGGGACAAGCAGGTAGGTCAGGGCAGGTGGCAAGGTTAGTGGTCGTGGACAGACAGGAAAGTCAGAGCAGGCGGCAAGATTCGTGGTCGAGGGACGGAGGCAAACGGTACGGTACACGGTAATCAGAACAAGACTTAGGAACGCTTTCTCAATAGACAATGGGCACTAAAGGTCCGGCAAGGGCATGAGGAAGGGGCAGGCTTAAATAAGGGCAGCGGCCGGCAATACCCAATTACCGACGCACTGGCCCTTTAAACTTAACAGAGCCGGCGTACGCGCGCCCTAGGGAGCGGGGACGCGCGCCGGGGGACAGGAGATGCCACGGGAGCGAGGACGGGTAAGTGAGCCGGGACACGGCCACCGGAGACAGCGCGTCCGCTGCCCGACATTCAGGCAGCGGTGCCGCCAGGCTGGGAGGCACAGGTGCGCCCACGACATGGGTTGAGGGTAGCGGGGCACCCGTGACACCTTCACATTGGAGGGTCCATTTCTGATGGTAACCAAGGTTTTTCCAGTGCCCAGGTTTTCCCGTGATAACAAAAAACTGCCCCAGTGACAGTAATGGAGAGAATTCTTTCAGATACCTCCATCACTAACACTAAAGAACAATAATTAAATTAAATGAATTAAAAAAAAAAACAGACACAACAGGAAAAAACCCTTTATTTAAATAAACACTCCCCAACACCAGCCCTTGTTGACGATTTTATTAAAGAAATGGATCCCATGTTGGTCTGACGTAGTCCAACAAAGCCAATGTAGTTCAAAAGAAGGAGCTGTAAAAAAAACAGAAACACTAGTAAAACTGTTGTTCTAAGCTCCATCCCCTGTACCCCCTGAGAGTTATTGCTGCAGCTGCTTTTCTGAGGGGTCAAGGGATGGACTTCAGGCGGCAATATGAACCTGGGGGTACAGGCTACAGCGACAGCACACATTCCAGGGAGTTGGTCTTTTATGTCCCCCGAGAAGATCGTGTCTGTAAACTGTGGCTGGTACCTCCTCTCCCAACTCTACCCCCACAATTGTGTTATGCAGCCAACTACCGGCACAAAATGCAGTCCCTACCTATTATCCCATAAACTCCCTCACCTCCACCTAGGTGTACCAGTAGGGAGGTGCTAAAAAGGTTAGGATTCTAAGATATTTGTGTGATAAATTCAGCAGGTAAGAATCATTGCCAGGAGACGTCGTCATGGTGGTGTAAGGGGTTATACTTGTGATGGGTTGTTAACAGTAGTTGGTTGCCATGGGAAACAAGGGAGTAGGATGGCCTAGTTATCGCAAGGGAACAGTTAATAGTTCAGGCAGGTAGTTTGGGCCTGTGTATGTAGTGTTCTGTGAGTCAGGTGGAGCTGGGCAGCCAATCAGCAAGCTCAAGGGGAGGAGCTGGGCTGAGGAGAAGGGGGTGCAGATTGTGCAGAGGGGGAAGCAGCAGTTGGTGACAGAGTTGTCAGTTGAGAGTCAGTCAGAGGAAAGGAGACAGTGCGAAAGAGAGAAGTGCGCCCCTCAGAGTTGCATTAGCCATGAGAGGTGGAAGATATTACTGGCTGTCCTTGGAGAGTAGAAAGCCAAGTCCTTTGTATATAGTTGCAATTTGTTAAAAGCAGAGAAAATTCGGGAGAGGCCGGGGACGGGTCCCCACTCTGGAGTCAGTGAGTGTCTGGAAAGTGAACGACTCCAGTCATAGAAGACGTCACTTGTGAGTCACTGGATGTAACTGCACTGTAATCACTTATATGTCTGTAGAACCTGTGTACAACTGGTATCTACCACTATATGGTCACTGTATGGTGGTTATACACAGTCTTGGTGGTTATACACAGTCTTCCGAGCCTATGTACACCTATCTACCACTATATGGTCACTGTATGCCAGTAATATATGATTGCAGAGGGCCTATGTAAACTAGTATCTTCCAATAGATGGTCACTGGTTGGTGGCAGTAGTGTTATTAGTATAATGTTGTATATTCAGGAATAGACTGGTGGTATTATTCAGTCACTATGTGGTAGCGAAATGTGGTCACCTTGTGGTGGTATTATTCAGTCACTATGTGATGGTGCTATGTGGTCATGATGTGGTGGTATTATTCAGTCACTATCTGGTGGTGATATCTGGTCATATTGTGGTGTATTATTTGGACTTTGTATAACAGTATCATTGATAATATTGTTCTTGGTATACCAGTTTGTTCTGTAACTTCATGGTGATAATTGCATTTTTATTTGGTAGCTGGAAGACCATTATTTAGAGGTATCATCCATAGAACATTGTCTTATAGCTGTTTATATAGATTTTTGCACATAGAATATATTATTTTATGTAAATACATCCCAATAGACCCTATTAACGGCACCGTTGTGTTGGTGCAATTGTGTATTTTCTCCCCTTCCAACTAACTGGTGTGGGCACAGGCAGGGGGTATCGGGGGAGGGGAGGGAAGGGCCTTAGCTCTTCTTGCCTTGGGCACCAAAATGCCTTGTTCCAACTCTGACTCCTACTGAGCTTCTTTTCCTCAAACAGCTGGTATAGAACTGCAGGAAGCCCACAGAAAACTTAAACATATATCACAAAAGTGCTTAACTTTATAAGACATATAATTTAAAAAAATAATTACTTTCAACTTGACAACATTTCAGAGAAGAATTTTTTTTAGGTTACAAATTTGATTACATATTTATTAAAATTTATTAGTGCTGTCCATGTGAACATACCACAACATTTCTTTTTGTATTTTTGAACTGACAATAAATACTTGCCGTGTACTTTTCAGTTGATTCCTGACCTGGATGGATATTAGAAAGTCTAGTATTGCTGATATAGTCTTCAAAAAGAAATGCAGTGCCGCTCTCTCAGTAAGAGACTGTGGATAGACAGGAGAGCTATACACCGAGAGTTATTATTTTTCAGCATAGTGTTGCTTTCCTGTCTTTGTCTAGGTTTCCAGCATTAGAATAGTGTTATCATCTTTTATTAAATCCCCCATGCTCTAATTAGAATGAGACGACTCTGCTGATCCTGCCTTAGACTACTGGCAGAATGTAAAATTTAGGTCCAGCATGATGACAATTTTGGGATCAGAAATGAATTTTTTTAGGGCAGATTAGTTAATGCCTTGTGGGTTCCAAAGTCTGTGTCAGTAATGTGTTTCTGCTCCTTTAAGAGGT
Organism: Phyllomedusa bahiana; assembly: GCA_025379985.1. Lineage (NCBI taxonomy): Eukaryota > Metazoa > Chordata > Amphibia > Anura > Hylidae > Phyllomedusa > Phyllomedusa bahiana. The sequence continues at coordinate 21,294 of JAODAL010043348.1, read as the reverse complement.
TCCTATATGTTTTAGCCTCAGCCTGAGCTTGAAACAGAGTCTCATGGGTTAAGTCCCTGAATCCAGTCTCTGTCAGGGGCAAGGTGTTTGTTTGCTCAGTGCTTGTGATTTCTCTTGTGTTCTGGCTTATGATTCTGTGCAGTTCTGCTATCTTGTGTTTTTCTGGTTCTGGACTTTGGCTTGCATCAAGTTCGCTCACCTATCGTGCATAATACCCAACAGTAAGATAGAGCTGGATACGACCACCGCCTCGTGGTTATCATGTATGAAGAAAACCAAGGTAACCGCTGCAATATCCAATGCAAAAATACTTCTTAAAAAATGTTCATGCTTTATTAGAATAATGATTTAAAAACATAGACTAGAAAAAAAATCATGAATAGCAGAAACCCAAGCATGGTGGAGCATCATCAACATGCGGTTGAAAAGGTCAAGATGGCCCTTTCAACTGCATGCTGATGATGCTTCTCTATGCTATATTCATGATTTTTTCTAGTCTATGGATTATACTATGTTTTTAACTCAGTATTCTAATAAAGCATGAACATTTTTTAAGAAGTATTTTTGCAGTGGATATCGCTGCGGTTACCTTGGATTTCTGCTTAAGACCAAGGTTTGTTCAGGATAAGGTATCCAGTGTGGGGTTGCCCTTTTTGGGATGGTTGCTCTGCTTTAGGCTGGGTGAGCAACGGATAATTGGGACACCCCTCATGGGTTGCATCAGTAGGAGGAAATAAAGTTTAAAAGTTCCCTTTACCCCTTCCTTTATCCACATCTTTCCCCACCCTTGGTTGAACTTGATGGGTATATGTTTTGGTTTGTTTTTTAACCATGCTAATAGCTATGTAACTATGTAGCAAAGAATTTTTTGCATTGATAACTTTCTGTAGCAAGATACCTTTTCTTTGAAAACTTCGAAAAACATTGAAAAAGTTCAGCTAGTGTTCTGTGCCATGTAGTATAGCAATGCATGAAAATGTCAAGTTAGGCTTTACAACTTTAGAAAATATATATATTTTTTGCACAAATTGTTAATATATAAGATAAATCCAGAATAAAACATGTCTTCCATTAGTTTCTATGGTTCTAAGTTCATTTTATCGACTGTTAGCCTTGTTTGGATGATGATTTGTCTATATTTCTTGGTTACTCTGATTTTATTTGTTTAATTTCATAAAGTGATTTCCTTCATTTATATTCTTTTTCACTTCGCATTATACTGGTCTATTAATCTTTCTATTTTCTATCTATCTATCTATCTATCTATTCCTATCTCTCTCTTCTCTCCTCTGCTCTATATATATATATATATATATATTTAGGTGTGTGTGTTTGTGTGTGTTCCAAAAAGCAAAAATGTATGCATATCCAAAAAATTTTAGCGGTAAATGTTCAGTTACAGACACCAAATCTATGAACTATTTCAAAATGCATTTCTGCAACTTTTTGGATACATGAAAATTTGAGGTTCTTAGGGCCACATGTATGAAAGTCTAGGTCTAAGACTGCCTTTGTTGCCCATAGCGACGAATCAGCTCCCCTTTCATTTCATATAGTGCTCTCAAAAAATGAAAAGGGAGCTCTGATTGGTTGCTATGGGCAACAAAGAAAGTCTTAGACCATAGTCAGTTTTCATTACAATGACCCCCTTAGGGTTGTTCAAACGGCATACTTGGGGCGCGTAACATGCACGGTGTTTTAGAAGTATGTGCTTTACAGCGCGTACTTCTAAAGCACGAGGGGCCCCATTCACCTTCACTAGCAGCAGCACGTAAGCGCAACGAAGAAGTGACATGTCACTTCTCTCCCCTGGCGTACAATATGCACATATTGTACGCCGGGGGAGATTAAGATAGGACGTAATATCTCATAGAGTTTCTTTTATGTACAGTATGAATTACACGTTAATTGCGGGCTCACAATTTTGGTGTATTAAAGCGCCCCACAATTACGCCGTGTGAACATACCCTTAGTGTAAAGTAGCAGAAATGCGTTTGGAAACAATTCATATACTCATTGTTTGACTGTGTCTTAGTGTTTGTAGAGTGCTTGCATTGTTTGCCACTACGTCAGTGCACCAACATAATTTTCTTTAAAATTGATTGGATGTGCTGATCATTTTTTCCGTTTTTTTTTGGATTGTTTGCATGGGGGAATGAACATAAATGAGATTTTTAACCAGTGAGTGCCCAGCATAATTTCAATTGCCTAGAAAATGTTTATGTACATATTCAAGGTACACAGGGTACATATATTTATATATAATTATATATGTATTTATACACAGACATTTTCTAAGTAATTTAGTTGATGTTGGGCACTAACAGGTTAAAAATCTCATTTATGTTCACCTATTCAACCAATAAGTTATTTACCTCAAAATCCCCTATTCCCAGTCATTCGTAGCAGGCAACAGCTGCTAATTTCGATGCAAGCTGAATGTACTTAAAACACCTGATCTATTTTGGCCATTGACCACTGAATGAAAAGTCAAATTGGTCCAAGACCTTAAACGCGGCTGGCTGAGAGCCTGGTGCTGAACATTTAATTCTGTGTTCTTTTTAATGCACTGAGATATTATTAGTTTTCAATGGATTTGACTTTGGTTTGTGTGTTGACTATAACAATTCTAGTGTGTCACAGGAGGATCAGGATTTTAATTACTTGCAACAATATGTCGAGGGATTTAGATGACCCATTGTTGGAGAATTCATTTACTATATTTTTAGTTTGCTTTACTTTTCTGAAACCATTTCCAATGAAATGACAGCACTATGAGAACATCAGATACACTGTAGGAACTGGGTTATGCACCGTAATGTTATTTCAACTTTTTCAGTACTTTTAAGTGGCTTTTGTTGTGATCTTAAATAACGTAAAAAGTGGTGATATCATGCTCAAGTTAATCTCTGCTACATCCATAAGTGGCAAAGAGGCACCCATTGTAGCATCAAGGTTTGGTGGATCTGCCACCACTACAGCTCTTACACCTACAATCTGATCTAGCTAGGTCTCCCATCCACTAAAAGACAAGAATTTTGATAATATGGTGAGCGTGATATCTCGCGCGGGCTACACTCATACATATGGTGATTTTTGATTGTGTTGTTACTCCACCTGCCCTTACCTTATGCAGGTTCTCTTCCGTTGCCAGGAACTCCTGTCTGCTTTCAGCTATATCCTTCTCTTACCATAATACTGCCTCCTAATTCTATATGTCACTGTAGGTTATAAAAATTCTATAAAATTCTGGGTTTAGAAAATGCCTATATAACATAGACCTTTGAAAAAATAGTGACTTATTAGCCCCCTTTATATACGCTAGGGTTTAATCAATACATTTACATCCAGAGGGCTAGCTGAACAAATGACCAACATATCATATCTTTATACAGGAGTTGCCAGCTACTATGTATCATTTATAATACTTCCAATGTAGCAATGGTTCCAAGAGGAGTCAAATAGGAGTGTATAACAAGTACTAAGAGCCCTTCGCTCATAGAATCCATCTTCCTCCCCCACTGCTACCTGATCACTTGTGAATAAGAAAAGTATGCTTCTGACCTGGATAATTCCCTCTGCATACTAAGGGGGAAGGTGCACGGACGGTTTCCGGGACTTGCAAGATTTGGAGTGATTCAAAAACATGATCAAGAACATATGAGGTCCCATGCACACATGTAGAGCTATAGTAAATGGAAAGAGCTTTCCTTCCATCTTGTTAGTTAAAACATAGACTTATCTTCGCATGAATAGTATCTTCATAGTAGAGATGTAATGTGCATTCACGTTTCTACCCGCCGGGAATCCATTGGGGAGACGGAATAAATAGTTCTCTAGTTGAGAACTGTTGGATCTATACCGTAGATGTCTCGGACTGATTCAGGGACCGGTATTGGGAGCGCAACTTATAGCGGCGCGCACTGTACGGGTGAGAAATGACAGTCTCCAGAGTTAACGCCGTGTGAATGAGGGCCTTATTTTTTATGCATTGCTGGTTCAATTATAATCAGGAAGATATCATGTTTAACAAGATGGAATAAAGTTTTCAAGTCTTATATCTACATGTGGTGCTGGACTACAACGTTCTTTGATCGTGTTCTTATCACTTGTATGACAACATCTGTCAGAGTGGCACTGGGTCCATGAAAAATAAATCCTCTAGGCTCCATCTAAATAGTCATTGGCACCTGGACACATATAGATTTTTCATGACCTTGTTACCTGGGGCACGGGTTCGACATATCGCGGCTCGGGTTGACAGATTGCTGGGTAGGGCTGGTGAGAATCCAGCTGTCATGGTCCACATTGGCACCAATGAAAAATTTAGAGGTATGGTGAGAGTGTCCTTATATAAAGAGATTTCTGGGACTTAGGCCACTAAACGCTTCATGGCAAGGACATCCAGGGGTATATTATTTTCAGAATATTTCATGTTACAGGTCCACCTACCGAGAGGCAGAGGAGATTTGGAGATTGTGAATGAGGTGGCTAAAAAATTAGGTGCAGGAAAGAACGGATTTGGGTTTTTGGAGAACTGGGCTAACTTCTGTCTTGGCTACAGACTCTATGCGTAGGGGATGGGCTGCACCTAAATGGGGAGGGGCAACTGTTTGGGACAAAATGGCCAGGAAGTTGGAGGAGGGAATTTAAACTAGGGACTGGGGGGAGGGTAAACTTCCACATATAGCATGCAAGATAGTTGAAGATAGAGAGTGGGAATTAGAATAAACTGGGGTGGAGTGGAGGGAGGGGTGTGACGCCAATAGATAAAAATATCAGGAGAAAGGATACAAACTGAAAAAATCTATAAATTGCAGCTGACTAATGCCAGAACAGAGTTTTGACCAACAAAATTAATGAACTAGACAGTATTATTAGCTGATAAAGAAAAAATATGGACATGTGGGGTTAACTGAGGTCATGGCTGGACGAGAGCTACGACTGGGCGGTTAACTTGCAGGGTTACAGTTCTATTTAGAAAGTATCGTAAGACCGGAAAGCGGGTGAGGTATCTGTCTCTATGTAAAATCCTGTCTGAAGCAAACAAATGCGGGAAGATTGTAGGTTACAGGTAATGAAATGTGTAATCATTATGGGTAACATTACATTGGGGGTAACATAACTATATAATACTAATTGGGGTCTGCTATAGGCCCACCTAAATCTACAGAATCCCAGGAGATCGCTACTCTCGGCGATCTACAGCAGGCAAGAATTTGATGAGGGGCAACTAATCAGAATGAGGTTATTATTATGGGCGACTTTAACTATCCAGACATCAATTGGGAATCTGAAGCTTGTAGCTCTCATAAGGAAAACAGTTTTTGTCAATAACTAATATAATTCCTTTGCAAATGGTGCAGGAACACGACTTAGGAGGACAGGACCTTCTAGATCCTAATAATAACTAATAGACCTGACAGAGTAACAAAGGTTCAGTGAAGGGCACCTAGGGAATCAGTGGACATAAATATAATAAATTTCCGTTTATTCCTTCAATGTTTTGTCAAGGAGCCATCTCGTCAGAAACACTGAATTTTAGAAGGTCTAATTTATATTCTGCTTGGGGAGGTCCCTAACCGTATTGACGGGACAATGTGTTTGAGAAATGTATTGGCGAACTCTAATTCTAAATGGGCAGTGATTTTTAAAAACATCCTAGGCTACTCACTGTGAGAGTGTTTACATAACCTTATGGTAGATAAAAAAAAGTAGAAACAGGAAAAACCCAATGTAGATCAACAGGGATGTAAAAAGAGGCAATAAAAAACAAAAGAAAGCGTTATCACCTACGCTAACACAGGAGGGCAGTGAAGAGGCACTAAGAAAGTCTAGGGAAAAAAATAAAGTGTTGTAAAATAAGATAAAAGGAATCAAAGTGTGAGGACGGAAAGACATATTGCTATAGAAAGTAAAACTAAGCCCAATTTTTTATTAACTATATAAATAGTAAAAATGGGATTATAGTGACCGGAATATGTTGGCCCTTGAAAATATGAGGGAGATGACAGTAGAGGGCGAATGAGAAAAAAGCAAACGTATTAAAACACTTTTTTCTCCACTGTATTTTACCGGTGGAGGAGACCTTCCTGTTGAAGAAGAGAGATGTGGTAAACTCCCTCAACGCTTAAAGATTTCTTGTCTAACCTCAGGAGAGAAGTGCAGCTCCGTCTTTGGAAGATTAAATTTTAAGACAAATCCCCAGGTCCAGATGGCATACACCCACGTTACCTAAGAGCGTTAAGTGATGTAATAGATAGGCCCTATTCTTAATATTCATGGACTGGTGCTAATAATGGGTTTGTCCAAACGGATATTGAGGATAGAGCAAATGTGGTGCACCAATTATCACAAAAAGGGGTCAAAAAGTGATCCCTAGGAAACTAGTAGGCCAGTAAGGCTTAACCTCTGGTGTTAGGTAAAAAGTGTTTGAAGGTTTTCTCAGAGATGCTATCATGGAGTTTCTAACTGAAGATAAAAGTATGAACGACCGTTCCAGGCATGTGGTTCCTGAAGGATCGGTCCTGTCAGATAATCTCATCAGCTTATGTGAGGAAGTCAGGATAGACCTGGTCGGGGTGAGGCACTGGATGTCATAGTATCTAGATTTTTCTAAGCATTTGATACGGCTTGCCACATAAGGTTGGTAATAAAATGAGAATGATTGGACTGGGGAAAAAGTGATGCAAGGGTAAGTAATGGCTCACTGCTAGAAAACTAAAGGGTAGTAATTGAAGGTACATACTCAGGACTGGATCGCTGTTTACTAGTGGGGTTAACACACGGGGTCAGTATTGGGCCTATCCTCTTTACCCATTTTTCTTTTTGATCTTACACAGGGGAATACACAGTAGAATATCGATCTTGCGCAGAGCGATACTGAAGCGTCCTGTAAGACAGTTAATACCAACGCAATAGAGGACTATATATGTTATTACAAAGGATCTGGATAAGTTGGAGGCCTGTCAGGGAAATGGCAGATGAGTTTAACACATGATAATGCAAGTTTATGCACATGGGGAAGAGAATTCCATTACTTGATTACATGTCGAAATGGAAAAAACAATGGTAAAAGTTGATGGAGAAGAGACATGGAATCACTGGTGGACAGTAAACATTAATTGTTGCAGCCCAGTGTCAGGCAGCAGCAGCAAGAAGCAAAAATAGATCATGGGGTGCATTAAAAGGGGATAGATGCACATTGTATGAGAAGCATTATTCTCCATTATACAAGTCATGTTAGACCACAATGAATATTGAGTACAGTTTTGGGCACCAGTGCACAGGAAAGGACATTGTAGAGCTTGAGAACAGGTACAAAGGCGGGCAACAAAAAATAATAAAGGACTGGTGGTAACTACAGTACACAGAAAGATTGGCAGATTAGGTTATTTAGTTTAGAGAAAAGAAGGCTTCTTGGGGGGACTATTAACATATGTTTAAATACATCAATGGTCAATATAGAGATCTCTCCAAGATTTATTTATAACACAGGGGGGCATTCCCTTTACGTCTTGAGGAACGAAAGTTTCTACATAAACATTAGGAAAGGATTCTTTTATGTAAGAGCAGTGAGACTATGGAATTCTCTGCCAGAGGGACTGGTCATGGTGTATTCAATAACGAGTTCAAAAAAAGGGTTTGATGCATTTTGGAGCGTAATAATATAACAAGTGTTTAGTGACTAGGATTCAGGAGAGGGGTCATTGATCAGGGATTTTTCGCTGATTGCCAGATTGGAGTCAGGAAGGAATTTTTCCCCCGCCCCACGGCCCTAAAAATGAGGACAATTGGCTCTACCTCATTGGGGGTTTTTGCCTTCCTCTGGATCAACACCTTAGCACAACAGGCTGAACTAGATGGACGACTTGTCTTTTTTTAGCCTTACAAACTATGAAACTATAACTAGGATTGGGAAAAGCAGCACACCCCTCTTGATCTGGTACTATGGTTTTGCCATTGTTGCCATGTAGGAAACAGTTGTACCTTTCTTTATCTTATGGTAGCCGCACTCTATCTGTCCAGCTTGGGCGTCCTTAACCCTTTATACTCAAATTATAGTTTAACACTCTGGACATTTAACATTTTCTTATATGAAACATTCCTTTATTTATTTCTTTATCATCATATATACAACTTAAAAGTTGACGCGATGTATCATGATATAATATCAGTTCTTTTAAAGAATGCAGTATACAGTTCGCACATATGCTTTAGATTGTTAATTTTAATTTTCTGGGATAATCTTACACTTTTCAGTAGCTTCCTCAATTACCGCAGGCTACTCTCCCAGCAGCAACACCCGTTCACGGGACTCCTGTGTAGCAGAATTGGCCAGCTTTGCAGCAGACTCAAGCAACACCGTCCTCTCTCTGACTAGGATAGCAGTGAACCACGCATCCACCAGGGTGTCAACTGCCTAGTAAAAAACTGAACCTATTTCAATGATTGTATTAGTTTATATTAGTATTTATTTAAAAAAATATATGGAAAAGGCAGTTTCATTAAAAAGTAGATTTGTTTCTCTTAGAAAGATAAAAAAAAATCTTGTGCAGAAAACTGTGAAGTGTGTTCATTAAAATGACAAAGTAAATAAAATAATACATCCTGACTGTGTGACCTGAAATATATGCACAGATGAGAGAAAAATGAATTGTGTTCATGGGTGAATTCAGTTCTCCTGTATATCGGCTTTCTTAATGTTCCTGTTCTGACTCCCATGGTTTGCACAAATTGTACAACTCTTGCCTTTTGAAGAACCCTGATGTTTGTAATTTATTTGTTCAATGTAGAACAATTTGGGCTGAGCAATAAAGCTCTTTGTAAAGGTGATTTATATTTTATAGCCTGGGTCCAATTTTTAAACAATGCATTCAGCATTTATGTGCGGCGAGTGGCTCGCCAGCTACCGATTGGACTTAGCCTGACTGCGCTCCTGTGTTTTGGAGTTCTGGACTCTCTTCGGGGAGTTTCATTAAGCCTTCCTTTCACAGTCATGGCAATAACCCTATTCTATTTTTTACTCTTGTAATGCTTAGCTTCAGGAACAGCAGGATAATTAGGAAGTTTCTTGTAAACTGTACAACATGTAGTTGTTTAATGCTATACTTGTGTTCTTCTTACTGAAAAGTTTAGCCAAAAATGGGTAACAATCAAAAAGCCAATTTTTTTCAATCTGGAAAATGCTCAGCTTGAAGTGGAGACATATCTGGCAAGTTTATGATGTTTCATGTTGTCCGTGATTGATCCCATAGACACTGTGCCCACTCTAGTTTCAATGCATTTTAGACAAAAAGTTTGGTTAAGTGACGTTATAGACATTTTGGAATTCTACATACAGTTTATGGTCTGGAAGACTTCATTAAAAAAAAAACCTGAGGACATCATTAAAGGAGTATTTCGATCTCATTGATTAACTTTTAATATGTAGGTTGTTGTGATTTTGATTCATTTCAGAGTTAGAGCAATTCTTATGTCTTGCTTATGAACACAAGGTTTCCTAGGCTGTCAACCACCTTTCTCTGCTTTAGCATACCAGCAGATGGTGTCACTGCCTGCTGGGTCTTAACAGCACTAGAGTGTTTTTGTTTTCTACTGACAAACTTTAACCCTTAAGAGCTCTGTAGGCTTGTTCCCTGCTGTTAAAACCTCTCCATCACCAATGTCCCTCTAACAGGTTCAGCTAGGAATAGCAGAGCTGAAATGTCAGACACTGCCATAGACCCACCCACAGTCTGAACAATACGCTGGCTGCAAGGAGCAAGATGGGAAAACCTCTTTAAAGTTGATTTTAAAAGCAAAGGAAGTGTCCAGCATCCTGTAGGATAAAGTAATTGTCCAAATTTGAGGACAAACATGCATTTGCTCATTAACACAGAGCTTGAACAGGTACAAAAGCGGACAACAAAAACAATAAAAGGACTGGGTGGACTGCAATACCCAGAAAGATTAGCAAGATTAGGGTTATTTAGTTTACAGAAAAAACAGCTTCGGGGGGACATAATAAATATGTTTAAATACTCAAAGTCAAAAAAAGAGATCTCTCCAAGATCTATTTACCCCGGACTGTATCCAGAAAAGGGCATCCTTATTGTAGGGGAAAGGAAGTTTGACATAAAACATAAAAGGGTGTTTCTTTACTGTAAGAAAGTGAGACTGTAGAACTTTCTCCCAAAGGAACTTGTCAGGGTGATTTCAATAACAATTCAAAAATTTTTGGTAATTCTAAAATGTAAAAAATAGACAAGTATAGTGCAGGATTCTGGAAAGGGTTGGATACAGTTCTAGATGTAATAATTAACAAGTTATGTGACCGGGATTCGGAGAAGGGTTGGATCTTTTCTAGATGTAATATTAAAATTTTGCTAGGTTTCTGGGGGGGGTTGGATACATTTTGATTAAAAAAAACTTTATAGTGAAGGATTTGGAAAAGGGTCTGGAACTTTTAGAGTGTAAAATATTAAATTATAGGCCCGGAATCTGGTAAGGGTTGGATTGGGAATGGGCGAATTTTCTCAAAAATTTCGGTTCGCCGCTTAGCCAAATTTTCCCGACAAAATTTGTTTGGTCCAAATTTTATTTGGGGACAATCGCGTTAAAAAAAGTTTTTCCCAGGTGCCGACCCTGGGGGTGCTGTAGAAGTTTTTTCCAGCTTAAATTTGCAGGGGGTTTTTTGGGTTTTCCCATCAATTTTGTTTTTTTTAGATGAAGGTAATGACTCCCGCCGCTCTTAGTTCGCTTCCTATAAAATTTCCCCTGGGCATTAAGGGGGAAAAACTGACCAAAAAAAACTAAAGCGGGAATGTCCTGATAAATCAGGGCAGCGCAGCGGGAAAAAACAAGCTGGGGGCTCAGGTGGAATCATAGGCCACAGAGTGTGGAGGTGCGGCGGCAGCCACACAGATGGGTAGACGTGGCACAATGACATTCTGGGGGTGGAAAAAAAGGGAGTAGGCAAAAGAGTGGAAAAATGACAGTGTGGGGGGACAGCAGCAGCCACCGCAGCAATGAGGTCAGACAGGGGCACAATACAATTTTGGTGGGTCACGGCAGCACACGCAGCGCATTAGGCAACGTGGAACTGAATTTGGAGTGGCAAAAACAGGAGTAGGCCAAGAGGGGCCCAAAAGAAATTGGGGAGGTGAGGGCCGGAAAAAAAAACAGCAGCGCATGGGGTCAGACAGTGGCACAGCAGAGGTGTAGGTCACGAACAGCCACCACAGCATGAGGTCAGCAGTGCAAAATATATTTGGAGGGAAAAAACAAGTAGGCCACAAAGTGGCACAAATGACTAGGGGGAGGGACAGCACGCCACAGCAGCGAGAACAGACAGTGGCACAATGAATTTGGAGGTGGCAAAAAGGGAGTAGGCCACGGTGGAAAAAAATAGTGTGGGGGGCCCCGGGCAGCAGCCCCCGCAGCAGCATGAGGTAGACAGGGGGCACTAGACAGAGTGTGTAGGTCGTGGAGCAACACGCAGCGCATGGGTCAGACAAATTGACTTTCTGGAGGTGGAAAAAAACAGGAGTAGGCCACAGAGTGGCACAATAAGAGAGTGGAGGTGACGGCAGCAGCAGCTGAGGTCAGAGGGGGCACAATGACGGGTGGGGGAGGGCCCGCAGCACAAAAAAACAGCACAGCAGCTGGGGTCAGGAGTGGCACAATGACACAGTGTGGGGTCACGGCACAGACAGCAGAATGGGTCAAGAGTGGCCAAGACAAGTGTGGGGTGGGGTGGCAATACCAGTCCTGGTAAAGATGGCGTGGGTGATGGAGAAAACTGGCAGCAGATGTGTGGCATCAGGCGGGTGGAGGCATCAGAAAGTGACTGAGGCAGGTAGTTGAACCCAGACTCATTTCTCAAAGTTTGGGTGGGGTGCCCATGGCTAGTGTTGAGCGTTATTATCGATAAAGTTGAAATCGGCACGGGTTTTATGTTGATCGGATTTTTTAGATCACGCGATAAATTTAGGTTAAAATCTGTGCTTTAAATTATTAATATCGCGCCATTTTCGGCCTTCCTGTCATTTTGGCGGCCAGCAAATCAGCTTACAGAATAGAGCAGGGTGAAATGTGTGTGCGACGTCATGATGGGATGGGTATGGTTGCGATTGGCTGGAAAAATCACATGACCTCGTTTTACATAGAACAGCCCTTCCTTTTCATGATCAATGTCTTTCAGCATCTCATAGCAGTAGGACGTGCGCTCTGCCTCTGTCCACCAGCTCAGCAATCAGCGCAGCAAAGTTATTCGATTTCTTCACAAGAAAGCTCTACTGTCAGGGGGGGGAAGGAGGGGGGAGTCCCGCGGGCGAACACAGACAAGCTCTGTTAAAGAATCTGGAAAATAGTTCACCAAGACTTAGTGTAGACATTGACTGCAATAGCTTTATTATTAACATTTTCTATTGAAATATTTCCGGGTATTGGGCAGTCTGAACTTATATTGGGAATACACATATTTTCTAGTAACTGCAGGTCTCTTTGTTAGGTGCAAAACTCCACTTTTATTATCAGTATACATTTTAGATAGGTGTTCTTTTTTTCAATTTTGCCCATTCCAGCTTTTGTTGAATACCCACCTTGCAGTAAATTAGAATCCAGCAATTTTGTAGTCAGCACAGGTTGATAGGTGCCAAAAATACTTTTATTATCCGAATACATTTCAGATACGTGGTTTTTTCACTTTGGGCACTACGCTTTGTTCATTGAGGCACCTTGCACTTAAATGTGAAATACAGCAATTTGTAGTCCCCCCACAGGTGATTTGAAGGTGCCACAAATACCTTATTATCCAATACATTTCAATACGTGTTTTTTTCACTTTGGCGCTGCCAGCTTTGTTGATAGAGCCACTTGCAGTTAAAAATTGAATCCCAGCAATTTTGTTTTGATTTGAGGGATTTGAGAATAGCCCGTGATTTGCCGTCTTTTAATAAGAGACTTTCCAAACTCTTCCATACCTTCTCAATTTGTATCTTTCTGAACTGTAGCGAAAATTTAGGTGGTATACAGCAAAGAGGGGGGTAGGACATGGAGGTAGAGGTTTCGAGAGAAGTTTCTCCTTCAGTGCTGGCGACAATAACCATGCCAGCGGATCGTCAGTTGCAGGACCGTCAGGCCTGTCATCGCTGCGTCAGGGCCCTGTGAATCTCAGTAACGAACAGCGTCGCCAAACTGTTCTTCAGTGGTTAAAGCACCTGCATCCAGCACAATTGTCATGTTTGAATTTTTGGGGGCATTTTGCTGTGAAATGCAGCTAGAATACAGGTCCCATTGTAAAAAATGTGGTTTCTAACAGACATTTGTTCTTCACAATTGTCAAGAGTGGCTCAAGGGTGATGGTGCTGTCAGAAACAGGAATAGGTAGGACACTGTTAATAGACTTGTTTTTGCAAGATCTTTAACATAGCTATCAATCCCTGTATTGAGACAACCCATTTAATACAATTAAAAAAGAGAAACAAAGACATGGTGGGATTCCATCCTATTTTAAAAATGTGTTTTCTAGAATTAAACTACTAAAAAACTTGCAGTACAAAATAGGGTAAAAAAATTCCTCTGAATTGTACAAGGGAGGTACAGGAAAACTTGACCAGATGTAGGTTATTCAGAGGACATGGAGTATGGAGCACGGACAGAGAACAAAGTACAGAGACAATTCCTCCAGCACTTTGGGAGTAAAATGAGAAAAAGATGCCAAGAAAAGGGAAACCTGGGTGGAACAGGAGCGTTAACCACCAGTATTTCCAAGTGAAGCTCAATTGGTCGCACTCATAACGGAGGGGCAAGCGCCCCCAGGACAGGGACAGTATATGTCCATGAAACTAAAATGTGTTGAAGACTAATTTTTCCCGGCACTTTTTAATCTGTGGGTCATGTAGATTTAAGGGTCATGCTGCGGTCCAGAACAGGGATAGTCTATGTCCAGTTCAACTAAAATGGTTGTTCAAAGACTCCTTTTTCCGGCACTTTTTAAATCTGGGGTTTATGCAGGTTTGGAGCTCATGCTGTGGCCCCGGACAGGTATAGTCAATGTCCAGTTCAACTAAAATGGTAGTTGAAAAACTCCTTTTTCCGGCACTTTTAATCTTTGGGTCAGACAGGTTTAATGGTCATACTGTGGTACAGGAAAGGTATAGTCAATGTCCAGTTCAACTAAAATGGTGGTTGAAAGACTCCTTTTTCCGGCACTTTTTAAATCAGGGGTCATGCCAGGTTTGGGGCTCATGCTGGTTCCAGGACAGGGATATTCAAGTCCAGTTCAAGTTTAAAAAGGGTGGTTCAAATCATACTGCCTTCTGGCAATTTTTAATTTGTGGGTCATGCAGGTTTAAGGGTCATGCTGTGGTGCAAGACAGGGATAGTGAATGGTCGTGAGTTTTTTTCTGTGGCTTTTATAACCTAAGTGTGTTGCCTAAGATGTAGCACGTATCCATTTGACTGTTGTGGATGTTAATTCCAACTTCTCCAGTCCTGTTTGGGTGTAAGAATGAAGGTGTTGTTGCTCTCCCATAGACTTTAATGGTCATCAGTGATAATCTATCATCGACCATCGAATATCTTATTGGTTATTGCCGTTATCGACCATCGACCCGATGACGATAGTCAACGTAATCGCTCATCACTAGTCATGGCTGATGTAATCTGACGCCTAAGGCATTGGTGTGTGGAAATCCTGGCCGATCCACGCCTGATTCATCTTGACAAAGGTCAGTCGATCCACATTTCCCGTGAACAAGCGGGTTCTCCTTGGGGTAACGATGACCCCCGCTGCACTAAACACCCGCTCTGATGCCACACTACTTGCCAGGCAGGACAGCTTCTCCACTGCAAACTCGGCAATTTGCATCCACACATCAAGTTTGGCTGCCCAGTAGTCCAGCGGATCTTCTAACTGGGGTTGCAGAGTGCTGTCCAAGTAGTCCACCACGTGTTGGTTCAGGGTCTGCTCCAGGTCATGCTGCTGCTGCTGGCGACTGCCCTCCTCACTAGGCGGGTGAAGGACGCTGCTCATCAGTGACTCCAGACTTCGGTTGCTACTGATGGAGCTGGTACTGCTCCGACCCCCCCACCATCCCACAGCAGCCGCGGCAGTAGTACGTGAGCGCTGAGGAACCCCCCGGTCAGACTGTCAGAGGGAGGACGATGCCGCACATAGGCAGTGGCCAACTGGCTACGGAGGATTTCTCTATAGTATTTGAGTTTGTCCTACCTCTCAGCAGCTGGGAAAAAGGCTCCCACTTTGGACCGGTAGCGAGGTTCCAATAGGGTGGAAAGCCAGAAGTCATCCCTCTGCCGGATGGTGACTATTCGGCTGTCACTAACCAGGCAAATCAGCATGCTGCGGGCCATCTGCACAAGTGACTCCGAGGGACTCCCTGCCTCCATCTCCACTATATACTGCCATGGTGCTTGCGGGTCATCTGCCTCGTCTTCCTCATCTCCATCTACCTCCTCCAGCTGCTCCTGCTCCTCTTCTATAGTCACATGGGTAGAAAATACACTCATTTCACCAGACAATGCTTCTGCTCCAATGTCCTCCTCCTCCAGTTCAGTCCCCACCGGACTCATGTGGCCACGAGATGTAGTCGCCATGTCACCAGTCCCCTGCCCCAACAGATTTTTCAGCATCTGTTCCAGGACATGAAGCAGTGGAATAACGTTATTCATCCCGTAGTCCTGGCGACTGACAAATATCATGGCCTCCTCAAATGGCCTCAGCAAACAGCAGGTGTCACGCATGAGCTTCCACTGGCTGACATCAAGGTTACACAGGGGAGTACTCCTGTCCACTTGGATCATCAATAAATCGTTAATGGCCTTTCTTGTTCATACAGTCGATCCAACAATGTGCTGGCTGGAATTCCAACGGGTGGAAACATTGCATATCAGTGTGTGTTGGGAGAGGCCGTTCTGCCACTGCAACTCGAGTAGGGTGTTCCTGGCTTTGTAGGAATGGATAAAGTGCATGCACAGTTTCCTGGCCATTTTCAGAACCTTCTGAAGATCGGTGGAAGACTTCAGGAACCTTTTCCCAACCAGATTGAACGTAAGAAATTACGGCTTGGAACTCTCCATCTCGGCTCGGCACAAGCCATTAGTTCTCTGAATGGTGCAGAGTTCACCATTTGGAAAGGGAGGGACTGCAGTACCAACAACTTGGACAGGAGCACGATCAGCTTCTGCACCTCAGGATGGTTGGACGCATACTGTTGTCTCTTTGCAATCGCCTTGTTGAACGACTGCTGGCGCCATGAGTAACGAGGAGCAGGAGCGTCTGGACCGGGAGATGATGGCAAAGAGAAACATCCCCTTTCTGCAGAGGTGGTGGAGCCTTGACTGGCTGTAATGGCATGCGTGCCACGGGGCGCCGCTGCTGCTGCGGCGGCGGCAGTGCGGAGGTGACCACCACATCTGAGCCACGGTTCTCCCAGGCCACCGGATGGTGACGCTGCATGTGTTGACGCGGGGCCCTGGTGCCAATTTTAGCCCCCCTGGCCCGCTTCACTTTTTTCCCCCACAGATTCTACATATCCCCTATTCGGTCCCCCGTGTCTTAGCAAAAAAATGCCACACCGCGGTAGCTGATTTTCCCGCCAAGCCTGCCTGAGGACTATACCGCTGCTGCCTCTGACCCCCCTTTTTTGGGATGCAAAGGGGTTTTTTCCCCCGGGGTGTTTGGGCTCCCACCCCATGCTGCTACCCTGCTGGCTCAGGCCACAACCCACTTGCTGGCTGGCCGCTCCCTGATGCGAAGGGTGACCCCCTTTTCCTGACGGGGGAAAGCCCTTGCTTCACCCCGTCCCAAGTGCGGTGGCTACTTATCATGATTTTGTTTCTTTCACTGCTGTCCTCATCACCGGTTTGGTATGCAAAACTGACCCCCTACAACTGCCCCCCATGCCACTCTCCACATCTATACTTTGCCCCTCTCAAGAAGCAAGGTATTGGCCCCCATTTCTTCGTGCAAGTAGCGTGACTGTCCCCTAAATTGTTCATCCCGCTGTATAGGGGGCACGGCCGACCACTAGTAGATCTTGGGCTGAAAGAAGGATGTGACAGAGGCGGGTTGAGAAGGTGGGGGCCGCTGACCCACCCCCGGGCCATCCCAACTAAGCTTGTGTCTGACTTTCCCCCGACTCTTGGTTTGGGGTTGTCAGATGCCCTTCTGGGAGGAAGTGGATGACCTATAAACCAATCAAGAACCTTTGGGGTTGCTGAAACAACGACGGTGTAGAGACACCAGCGTTCGGGGGCTCACCAAGTGCCCCCTGTGCGACTGGGCTGTCAGAAATTTTTGGGCATGCTATTTGATGTAAAAGAGTGCCACCTCCTGTCTGACATATGTTTGTTAAAAAAATGTAAAACTCGTTTAATGAAGAATCTGTTATGAAAAACAACCCTGTATTTGACCCCAATAAACCCCATAACAAGCTTGGGTAACCCTTGTTAATTTGGGGCTCCACAAAGCCCGGAAAAATTTACTTGTTTGGCCACTGTGTGTTTTATGAATATAAAAGCACAAACGGGTTTTTAATTAACAAGAATATAAATTAGAAAGCCAAAAATTTTTTTTTTGGGCGTTGAAAAAAAATGTTTCTTTTTCTGGTAAACTGCAAAAAAAATAATTGTTAACCTTGGATGTAAATTGCGCAAAAGAAATGGAAGCCAAGAATTAATGTATTTGGATTTAAAAAACCTTTTCTTTAAGACTTTTTTTACAACAGCAACGTTTTAGAAACCCTGGGAATTAAATTGCTAAAGAACTGAGCGTTAGCTTTAAAAATTACATGCAGCAAAAATTGGATTTAAATTTCAAATACCCCACAAAATAAAAATTAGAACGAAAGGGAAAAAGTGTGACACCCCCCCAAAAATGTTGTATAAAATTAGTTTTTAGTATGAGTATCCATATCATCGGGCAGGTTCCCTACACACACAGTGAGAGAGTTTTAGGAGAAGCGGGGGCCCCCCTTTTTAAAATTGCGGGGTGCGTCAAGAATCCCCCCGGTTTGATTGGGCTTCATCTTGCCTGTCATGTAGGCTACGCCTTTCTTTCCCCCCAGACTTTTGCCCCATGTAACGCCCTGGGGCTCGCAGCCATTTTTTAAATTAAAAAAAAGCTTCGTTCCAGCGAATCACCCCAAACTTCGACTTCGTTCATAATCGAAGTTTCCTGAAAATTTTTTAAGAATTACACTTCGTTAGAATCGATTGCCCCTCTTAGTCTGGATACATTTCTAGATGTAATAATATAAAGGTTTATTACCGGATTCTGGAGAAGGTCTGGGTTTTTTCTAAAGAGTGTAATAATTAAACGTTATAGTGACCAGGATTCTGTAGCGGGGCGCTGATCCAGGGATTTATTCTGTAACTATGTAACATTTCAGACCAAAATTTGGTTCCTATTATTAGAAAATGGCCAAGTATAGTTTTTTTGCTTTTTGCCCCCCAAAAACGCCATGTGAATATCCTAAATAGTAACTTATAAGCCCAGTAGCCTCACCCACTTAAATAGGTCTAGGACGGGGGTCCCGAATGGTAGAGGAGGGAATCGTGGTCAACTTCCAACCATTCTACTATTCCTTACAAATCCAGGGCAAGAACAATACACTTACAAAAAGCCTCAGTGAACTTAGTTCACCTATGAAAACGCTGCTTGCTTGCATTCTTTATCTCACCCATTGTAACAATCTAATAGTAGTGTCAAATGGTCTGATAGCTGCATGTGGACACCTGGCTGCCAATGCTGCATGAGGCGGATTTGAAATATGTTTGAGTGTTAGGTTATCTTTTTCTCTCATTCTTGTTGAACCTTCAACAAAACATCAGGATAAATGGTAACACATCAGTTCTGTCTTCAAGATGAACACCATTTAGTATGGTTTGACATGACCGCAGAGATCCAAAAGTGTTAAATCAGGAGAAAGTAATGTCTCCTCTTTTGGTCCCCTACAGTCCAATCCGCTTTTGGGAAAACCATTCAGATGATAAGCTGAAAGCACATTTATAATGAAGTGGAGTTTTGGTGGGGTGAGGGGCCATTGTGGAAAAAATGTGGAAATGTTCCATCTTCTGACAATAATAAAGAAATCACGTCTTCACCGAATCATTCTGTGAAACAGTTCTGTCAATGACAGAAGGTTTCACAGTTCGGGTACACCCAACAAAATCATGACTTAAGGTGAGGCAACATTTTAGATAAGTCAGTGCATTGAGGGATTGTGATTTCATTTGTTGACCTCACCATTCATAAAGAAATCAGTTGACACTCTTTATACTGTTTGTACTATGGATCTAAGGCTATGTTCACACGGCTTATTTCAGGGCGTATTTGCGGACGTAATTACATCCGCAAATACGTCCCGAAATACGTTTCAAATAATGACCACTTAGATTTGCATTGTTTCCCAGGTAAAAGACGCCGCGTGGTTCACGCGAGGCGTATTTCCGATGTATTTTCACGATGTAAATACGATCGTAAAATTTAGTCCCCTGTCACTTATTGAGGCGTATTTCGAGACGTAAATCCCCATAGTAAAGAATGGGGAATGTAATTACGACGCGAAATACGTGCCACACTTTGTGACACGTATTTGAAACGTATTTCAGGACATATTTGCGGACGTAAGCCGTGTGAACATAGCCTTACAGTTTAGGCTGACTGATGTGTAAGTGGGGTAATAGAAGAACACGTTGTAGGCAGCGATGACCACCAATCCCAAAATGCATAAAAAGAAGTAGTCCTTTATTGAAAGAGCATAAAACTTACAAGCGATGCAAGCGATCCCCAGGCAAAAACACACCTCACCACGGAACGAGCTTACGCGTTTCGGGTGCACACACCCTTAATCATAGCATACTAACATCACATAATAACATGTCTTATATAGCATAGTTACTAAAATGATAAGCTAATTACCCAATCGTTGCTCGTCTAGTCGCCACGGGATCATTACCACAGTTAGTATGTCCGAGCATACTTCCGGACATGCGCGTAATCAGAATAAAAGCCAGAAATGACCAACTTCCGGACATGCGCATAGGCCTCATTGAAGCCGAATCAAACATCCATACGACGTATATCCGGTCATATGACCTTAGCGTCATAGACTCTGGGACCAGAGCGAATATATGGACTGCTGATTCTGCGCAGTAAGTCGAAAACCATTATAGAGTAGAATAACATAAGTTGGTTATAAACCGGCGAAAATCCGGGCCACAATCGGACCCGTATTTTACAAATAGAATATGGCGCGGGCATAAGACGATCTGTGCCGGCAACGATTAGGGATTAGCAAACACTAACCTGAAAGACAGATTTGGAAAAACATACATTAGATATACATTTTTACTTTGTAATACAATGCAAACACCCATGCCCCAAGATACTAGTCTTGAGGCCTAGTTCCTAACAGCTGATTCCCAACATCAATAGTGAAACATCAACTCTCTCCTGAGATTTAAGCCACAGGGTACAGATGTGTTCAGGGCGAGAATCCAATAGGCCTCCCTATCATGGAGGACTCGCTTGGTATCTCCCCCCCTAACAGATGGCATAACCCTTTCTATTCCAATTATTTTTAATCCTCTGAGGTTAGAGTTATGTAATTCCCTAAAATGGTTAGACAAATTAGATCTATTCCTGATAGACGTGTTACTTATATCATTTACATGCTCCAGGAAGCGCACCTTCATCTTCCTAGACGTGCTACCTACATTATGTAGGTTGCAGATAGTGCACTGTGCCAAATAGACCACATTGGTTGAATTACAGTTAATGAAACTTTTGATGTTATAACTTTTAGTGTTACAATTATCAGAAAATGTTTTTGAGGTAAGTACAAAGTCACATGTGCGGCACGGATGGCCCCCGCATTTATAGCAACCTTTTTGTACCAACCATGAGCGTTGTGGCCTGTAAGTTGATATTACATTAGGTGAAATTAAATTACCAAGTGTGCGCGCCTTCCTGGAAACAACATGAACTCCTTTAGATAGCACTTTTTCCAGTATTGGATCCTCAAGTAACACTGGTAAATACTTCAAGCAGATTTTTTTGATCTCGGCAAACTGCGGAGTATAATCCAAAACTAATGTGGGTCTCCAGCTATCTTTCGAAGATTTTTTCAATCTATCCCTGTTGATTAGATGAGCCCTATTTTTTGAGTCTACTATGGAGCAAGCTCGCTTCAACATCCACTGCGGATATCCCCGTTTGGATAATCTGTTCTGAATAGACAGGGGATTTCCCCCTGTACTCCCCTCTCCCGCTCAAATTTTTTTTGA
>JAODAL010043347.1:0-33934 GCA_025379985.1 Phyllomedusa bahiana | reverse complement strand
ACTTTACTGATTTCCGGCAGTCCGGGTGATTTTTCATGCTCCAGTGGCTTCCATGAGGGAATTTGGAGGGCCGAGTGTCTCTGTGTTCCAGGCTTCCCGGGCTAAAAGGGGCGGCACACACCACTCTGCAGATGATTTGTAGGACCTCAGATCACCTAGTCCTTCTTTCAAGCGCTTCCAGCTTGTTTTTGAAGCTTACTGTGGGATCATGAGACAATCTACAGTATGTATTAGTATCATCAAGTATTCACTCTCTGCAGACACAACCCCAAAGTTTGCAAGTGATGATTCATTCTGTGTGAGCTGGGGGAAGGGAGAGGTTCTCAGCTTCTTTGGGAACATGGAAAGTGAAAAGTGTGAAAAGTGTAACCATAGTGTATATCTAAATTTCTCGCCTTTCTACATACTTTGTAATTAAAAATGGGCCTTTGAATTCACGAATGGTGATTTTTTTTTTCTATCTTTCTCTTCTAAACGCAGTGAAATCCCGATTTTATACCTTGACCTTACAATAAAAACTAAAATTTTACGGTTTGCGTTTACAGGGGCGCACATCTTCTCTGAAGGGGTTTTACGGGGGACTGTGCATCTTCTCACAAAATTTTTTATGGGGACTGCAATACGGGTTGTGTTCGCTCTGTTTGTGATTTACATGGGACTGTGCATCTGAGTCACAAAAGTTATTTACATGGGACTACACAGTACATTTGTGTTCTCTGTCTGTGGTTTACATAGGGCTGCACATCTGTGTCACAAAAGTGACTTACGTGGGACTGCACATCTGTGCCACAAAAGTGTTTTACGTGGGACTGCACATTTCACGTACACTGTTTACTCCCTTGATTACGTGGGGCGTGCTCTGGTCCCAAAAGTATTTACCTGAACGCACGGTACAGTTGTGTTCTTTGTCTGTGATTAACATGGGACTGTGCATCTCTGTCACAAAAGTGAAGTGAAGTTTTCCAAAGTTAAGCAATTTTTCACCAAGGCGACTACCTCAGAGATCCCTAGCATCTGAGAATCAAGCCCATTTCTTAGCAGACATCTTTTTAGCTGCCAAGACGATTACGTGGAGAATACCGTGGTGCCCATATATTTTTGATAAGTCGTGGAAAAGTAGGGAATCTGAAGATAAAGGTAGAACAACCGTTTTTTTTAATTTCCCAAATTTCCCTTTTTTAACTTCACAAAAAAACTTTCTTTCTAGGCGCTCCCCAGCCATGTATCAGATTGGTCTTAGGTTGAAGACCCTAGGACAAGCTACCTTCCAATTCGGTGTCAGGGAATGAGGAGGTATGTTGAACCCGTAAATGGCATGAGGTACGAGTATAAATCTAAAATGTGTCTCTCGCCATCCCTCATTTATTACCGCCTTACAAACACGATTCCAACCGTCTATGACAGTGTTTGTTCCCAGCAGACCAGGAAAGGATTTCTCCCAGGAAGATAATAATTTTGCCCCAAGAGTACTTTGGTCACGCAATGGAAAAATTGCAGAAGGGGAAAGGAAACTTTTAGCTTTGGGGCTATTTGTTGTCAAACTTTTTGTAAAAAAGGCCCCAAATTCGATCAAGGCGAATTTTTTGGTTTTTTGGAAAATCAAACATTAAATATTTAAAAAGTGGGAGTTAGGGATTTGGAACTGCTCCTGAAGTTTGGCGTATGATAGGTATTTTCTGCTGTGTTCCATCCAAAATAGATCAACTTTAAAAAACCCCCTCCCCTGCCAACAAGTAATGCTTTCCCCACACTCGCCTGATGCCCTGAGTGGCCTGTTAAAGGCATATGTTTGCTTAACAGAGCCGGCAACTTGAATATTTTACGACAAATTTTCCAGGTGGCCATTGTATCTCGCATCAATATACATGACCTGATGATAACTGGTATAGAGGAAAATTTAGTGTGCAAAAGCGCTGCTAGATCCCAAGGCTCTACTGATAGTGTCCAACTCAGTATTAGAGTAAAAGCAGGGTTTTTCAAAACCACTAGGGAGCTCTAAGCGACAGGCCAAAAAGTTTCCCCAATGTCGGAGGTTTATCCCAACACAACCCTTGTGAAGCATAAGTTTAGATATCGCTATCCTCGGGTTTTTTTTAAATCCCGATAAATTGGAAACCCTCCAAAAAATTCAATATCCTTTTCCCCAAAAAACAGCGAATCGTCTGGGGGGGGATACAGAAGTCTTGGAAAACTCATCATTTTGATTAAGTGACAATGGCAAAAATGAGAGGGGGAGCTTTGACCACCTATCTAGTTCTCTAATTATCTTAAGGATGAGCGGGGAATAGTTTAAATGATATATAGACTCAGGGGACTTGCCAAATATTTTATGGGTGCCTTTTGCAATCACTATGGGTGTAACTCCACTGGGAAGGGCTTTGCCCGATGGGAAACACTAAGGAGCTCCGATTTTGTCTCATTTATTTTAAAACCCGAACATGTTCTAAAAATGCGCAGTTGGGTGAATAAGTTAGCCAAATCTCTTTCTGGATGAGCAAGAAAGAAAATAACATTGTCTGCAAAAAATACTAGTTTAAGTTCCGCGTGCTTAATACGAATTCCCTCAAAAGAGTCCGAGCGGTTACAGTTGTAAGGGGTGCCTTCACTAGACTGCAGGTTTCAGCTCCTTTCACAGATGTTCAATAGGATTTAGATCAGGGCTCATAGAATAGTCCAATGCTTTGCTCATTGACATTCTTGGATTTTTTTGGCTCATTGGCTTGCTGTGGTTTGGGTCATTATCCTGTTGGAGAACCCCCTGACCCGTGACAGAGACCAAGCTTTTTTATCACCGGGGACACATTTCACTCCAGAACCCTTATATTTAATTTAATTTTACCCCACAGAAATTTTTAAACCCTGTCCCTGCGCAAAGCACCCCCCAAAAATAACCATATTTCCATTGGTTTCAATGTTCCTTTTCTTTTGTTGCTTTATGTTTGAATCGTGAATCGTGAACTGATTGACTTTTCCAAAAGCTCCAGTTTTGTCTCATCTGTCCAAAGGTCATTATCCCTGAAGATTTATGGCTTTTCAATATGCATTTTTGCAAATTTCAGTCTCACTTTTTATGATTTGCTTCCAACAGTGGTTTCCTCCTTAGTTATATTTCATTAAGTCCACTTTGGCAAAGACAGAGGAAGATGACTCTGTGGAAGTTGTTCTTTATTTTTTGGTATCCATTCATATTATCTGTCTCTTCTGTTTGTCATCAATTTTCCTCTTTAGGCCCTCCCGGGAAAATTTTCTACATCCCATAGACCTTTAAAATCTGAAAATATGTGGAACTGTATTTTCAGGAACATTAAGCTTTTTGGGGATAGCTTATACCCTTTTCCTTTAAAATGTTTGTCAGCTTTTCACATATACAGGGAAAAATAATTGTGTTGTGTTTGGGGGTTTTTTAAATTTTTACAATTAAATATGCAAACTGTTATATTGTATGGAAATATTTGACAGATATTTGATAAATAAACTGTAATACATTTCACCCTCGCATTGTGTCTTCCTTTAGTGTATAAGTGATATACAAACAGAAAATACAGGAAAAAGTTTTCAAAAGGTACCCCTAAATGACTTACACTCTGAGAGTATATTTAATGCATACTGTCTGTGGGGAAAGAGATAAGAATCAAGAGCGTGTTTGAAAAATAGTGAGCGCGTCGAGAGAACGGGAGATCCTCAATGGTCCTAGATGGAGTGACAAAATCATGTCAAACACTAAATTACAAAGGGAATTTAACACTATAAATAAAAATGAGAACTATACAAAATTAAGAACTGTCTTGCTTCTAGCAGCCAAATAAGTTATCTCCAGACTCTTGCTCTCTACAACCTCTCCATCTATAGCGGATTGGCTTCGGGAGGTACATACGCTGCAGCAACTAGAGGAGTTTAGAACAGATTCCGCATTACGTTACAGTAAATACCTACACACCTGGGGGGATTGGATCTCCTTCTGTGGATCAGATCGATATTTCACCTGCTCTTAAACGAAGGGCTCCTTGTTTTGGGCAGACCTTTCCAGCCAATTGGGGGGGGGATCAGAAACTTTCTATCTTTTCTTGTAGGAGAAGGGGCCACCGGATTCACACCTGCTTTATTTTTCCTGTTTTTATTGTTTTTTTCCCATGTACTTTCTAAGGTCTTAACATGAGGTTATTCTGTTCAACTTTTTGCAACAACTGTGATTACAATGAAAGGCCAGCATAGATTGGGCCTTCCTCCCCGAAGGGCTCCCCTCCCACCGGATAATTGGAGTTCTTTGTCCATTTATCATTTATCTTGTACCTTCCACCTAAGACATAAAATTATTGGTTATTGGCTCAATGCATGCTTCTCTTCTCCCTTCTCCCTCCTCCTTTTTTTTCTCTTCCCCCTCTCTTTCCCTTACATATATTTGTTTCCGAGATCACAACTGACTGTCTGTAACTACTTAACATCATGCATATGGACAATGATAGCTTTTTTTAGGGAACTATTTTTAAAATTTAATTGTTTTCATGACCCAAGTTGCGTTTGACCATGTATCCATGTACCTTTTAGTCAATAAATACGGTTGAATAAGGGAAAAATTTAAAAATTAAAAAACTGAAAGGAAAAACAAAACAAAAAAAAATTTGAAAAAATCCCCCAGAACTTTTCCCAAAATGTGGAAAATTAAAGGACCTTCAAAATTTTTTTTTTGGAACAGTCATTATTACATCCCTAGCCCCTCGGTACAACACATTCCTGCATCAATTAAATAGTCTTATTTTTCCTGGGGTCTCGACCTTAAAGGGGGCTTCTCGTTTCACCATTTTGGGAAAATTTATACTGGTTCCTAAACAAAGTTGTGAAAAAGGAGGGGTTTTCCCCCCACAGGGGTACTTTTTCTCCCGCAAACAAAAGCCCCAAAGTGCCCCGCAAGGAAATTGATTTTGTTGACCGAAGGGAAGGGAAAGGGTTTTCCCCCTGTTGTTTTTGGGAATGAAAAGCGAACTCCATAGTGTATATCTACATTTCCGCTCTCTCTACATACTTTGTAATTAAAGGGCATTTGGGATTCAGGGCTCTGAGAAAGATTGGTGATTTTTTTTTTCCTCTTCTCTTACACACATTATATATCCTGCAGATTATTACACCTCTGACCTCTACAGATCTCCAGAACAAAACTATACTCTTTATGTGTTTCACTCTCTGTATAGGGGTGTAACTTGGTAACTGCAAGACCATCATTTAGAGGTATCTTCCTTAAAAATTATCTTTTAGCTATCTATATAAAATATATCATTTATATTAATACTTCTTTATAGACCCTAGCAATCACTGTTTTGTTTGGCAAGGTCGCTTGAGAAAGCTGGGCAGATTTTGTGGGGGTGGTCAGGGGCCTGCTGTGGTGTCATGTTTGGGCTGGTTAAAACGGACCCGGGGTGGATGTGCCCAGCGCTTAGAGGGGTGAACTAATGGATATCATTTTGGAGGTGGGAGACCAGATTAATGTCCATGCTTTGGGGGATTTTCAAGTTTATCCCCATGTGTCCTTCTTTGCTTGGGTAAATGGAAAAAACCCCAATCACAAAAACACATTGAAAAAGTTGAGATAACTTTCTGTGCCACAATATTATGATGCGTTATCTTTGCTATATCTGTGCACCAATCTATGCCCAGCATTGGGCGTACCATGCTAGCCCTAGCTTCTTACTTCATAGCTTCATGACACTGAGGGTTAAGCTTCCCCACCACCCATCGTTCTCTATCATCAAAAGAATGAAACAATATACACATTGTTATGTCTGCACTTTGCACTTTCTTAAAACTATTATATTACTTGTTCTTTCCCTGTAAATTTGAGCGGTGTGCGTTTTTTCTGTGACTGACATATATAATTGGGGCATCATCACAATTTCTGGTATTTGTTGCCTGCTTATCCATCATTTTTTAG
The DNA here is from genome assembly GCA_025379985.1 of Phyllomedusa bahiana. NCBI lineage: Eukaryota > Metazoa > Chordata > Amphibia > Anura > Hylidae > Phyllomedusa > Phyllomedusa bahiana. The sequence continues at coordinate 28,011 of JAODAL010043347.1, read as the reverse complement.
ATGTTATTACTATGTTGTTTTATGTATGTTTTAATACCCAATAATAAACTTCATTATATTCTATGAGTGTATATTATTATTTTTTTTTTTTTTAAATAATTTTTATTGAATCCAACAAGCCATATGTACAACATGAGAGTCAGCATCATTAAAGTCATTAATCATTGTAAAGCATATTAACAGTTGTCCAATATTACAAAATATTAACAATCTATGGCAGGGATTCATTTTCCATCATATTTTTAAAACATAACAGTTTCGTCTTCAAGCCATCACAAAGTGTTGAGGTAAGATTTGACATTGTATAGACCGATAAAGACAAATAGCTGTCCAACACCAAACTAAACTTAAAACCTGTAAACCAACAGCTGTCGCACAGACACATCTCCTCCCCTAGCACGTGTGGTGTCCCTCCGATTTGGATGGTGGTTTGAACCCCCCTTTGTGGTATCCAGTGATCCCACCCGACATATCGTCTGGGCAAGTAATGTTTGAGATATGGTCAGTAGTCCCTCTATTTAGAGTGTGTAAGTGGCAGTCAGCTCTGCATGTAGGATGTTTTAGCTGGCTAGGGTGATACCCTGGGGCTCCTAGGTCCACGGTCTGTTGGACCTGTCCAAACTGTCTCGAACCCACCCATATGGGCCATCTATAAGAGAGAGGTCGGTAGGCACCAGGTTTCTGGTTGGCTGGTGGTATCTGAGACACCAATAGGGTCATCTCCGGGTAATTGTTGCTGCAGGAACCACGTGGTAGTGCCGAAGCATCGATATAAGGCTTGTTTCGTCTGTGATGATAGGGTGTTGATGACTGGGCCCCGTGTCTGGAAATATTTTCTCGTTCTTTTTTCTTTTTGTTGTGCGGCCTCCACCCAGTCCATCCTCAGTAGGAAATGACACTTCTCTAGGAATAAGTCCATAGTCGGACCCTCAGGCTGAAGCCACCTATGGAGGATGGCTTTTCTAGCCACTGCAGCTAAAATATAGAGCAGATGTAATTTCCTAGTGCTGATGTGGCCCACTCCCTCCACGTGCCCAAACAACGCCCAGGAAGCCGAAGGTACAAAGGACGGCAACCCGATTTGTTTGCTGTATGTTACAATATTCTGCCAATACGTCTGAGCTACTGGGCATTCCCAAAGGCAGTGATACAGATCTGCTCTGGGTAAGGCACATCTGAAGCAGGCATCTGAGTTGTAGATTCCCATCTTGAAACCTCTTATCGGGGTAAGGTATGCATTATGTACAACTTTAAGTTGCATCTCTATGTATCTTGCCGAGGGGAGGTATTTATGAGCCATTGTTGTGGCATTCAGGATGAGTGTCGGCTGTAGTGCAGAGTCCCGTTCTGCCCATTTTGTTAGTTGGGTGCATGCCCGGATATGATCCCCAATATTCTGTAGGTATTTATATGTGGTGGATAGTTGTGCCCTTCTGGTAGGTGGTTTCAGTATGACATCCCCGAACGTGGGGTCCCAGTCTTTGACTGTCATTGACCCCAACACCTCCCTGCAGTAACTAGTTGCCTGTAGGTAGTGGAAAAAGGGAATATTTATGTCTGGAAATATGTTTCGAAGTTCTGCATAGGTATAAGGAGTATGAGTTGCTGGGTTTATCTACTGTTCCACGCTACAGAGTCCCTGTCTGTGTAGTTGTTTAAAAAACCCGTGTGGCCTGCCCCCCCTGAAAGTCTGGGTTATGCAATAGGGATTGGTGTATAGAACATGTGGGCGACAGGCCCCCGAGTTGCCTTATTTTGTTCCAGATCGGCATAAGCAAGGTGTTGTTGCGTACATCATGCGGGATATTAGCGAACGGCAAATGGAGAAAGTTTATAAGTGCGATCCCTGATGTGAACAAAGCATCTAGTGAGCTGTATGTGAATACTTCGTCCCCTTTTGCCCAGTCTGGGAAGTAACATGCCAGGGCCGCTAGATTATAAAGGCGGACATTAGGCATTCCCAAGCCCCCACTTGACTTTGGTAGCTGTAGTATGTGTAAAGGGATGCGTGCTCGGCCTCCTCCCCAGATGAAGCCGCAATACAGCCTGGAGATAATTTTTTCCTCTTTCGGTCGTAAGTACAGCGGCAGCATCTGGAAGAGGTACAGCAAGCGTGGAAATTCCGTCATCTTGAGGAGATTCCCTCTCCCCATGAAGGTAAGAGGAATGTGCTCCCATTTTTTCAAAGTCAGTTGTAGGTTCGAGATGTAATTTTGCAGATTTGCCTCATGCAGTCGGTCCAGATTTCTGGTTAGCTGTATAACTAGATATTTCAGGGAAGAGGTGCACCATTTAATCGGGTGTGATGGAGCACAAAGTGGCCTTGCGGGGCCTCTTAGGAGCATTCCCTCGCTTTTTTCAACATTAATGTCATATCCCGACAGCCTGCCTTTTTCACTTATTTCTGCTAGGATGTTGCCCAATGTCCGTTTGGGGTCAGAGACCATCAGGAGTAGGTCATCCGCATACGCGGTTAACTTTAATTCTTTGTCCTTAAATCTGATACCTTGGAATTGTGGGGATTGAGAGATGTAATATAAAAGGGGGTCTAGGGAGAAATTAAATAATATAGGGGAGAGGGGGCATCCCTGTTTTGCTCCCCTAAAAAGATCGATGGCTGGGGATGTGTGGCCATTTAGTAGTAGAGATGTGGTGCAATTGGTGTGTAGGAGATCTAAGAATTGAAGAAAAATTTATCCAATATTATTTAATTCTTATGATGAGAGAGCACTTTATTTGGATCTTATCTCCCATAAAACAGACTGACAGCAAAAGAGACATAGTATGTCTCATAAGTTTGTGGCAATCCTTAAGAAGGGCAATACTGTGCTGCAGTGTCTTACTGCAAGGTCCAGCAGTCTCCCCATATTACCCTCCTTACAGGTTTATGGTCCCAAGATTCCTTGAGATTTTTAGAAATATTTATTTGTTATTGCATCCACCCCATCGTTACCAGATGAAAAGTCACTTTCCATCTTCTTTGGCAAGTGCCTTAAGACAATTAAATATGACCAGATCTCCTCCATGTTATCACTCGTCAACAATCCAAGATCATCTTTTCTAGGAGTTGTGGGTTATTAATGGCGGAAAGATCTTCAGTTCCTGAGGCTCTATTCTTCTTAAACCCATAGGTGTTGACTAGATATTCGGTGAAGTAGGGATGAACAGTAGGATCGTAACCAATCTCCTTTAATTGCTCCATTACATTATTGTACCACTGGTTTAGTTCGGATCTTAATTTCTCATCTACCTGATTTGTCAGTGGACATGAGGTCACCTGAAATAAAAACTTCAAAGTCAACTTTAGTCTTCTAATACTAACATATACAGCCCCTTTCCCATAATGCCTTGTGATATACAGATGCTAAGTACAGGGCGAAAAGGCAAAACAAAAACTCTACAAGCCGTTCGTTCGGTGCTCTCCTTAAGGAGAGATCTACCCTTCCCGAGCTACCCGATGCCTCCCACACAGCCAGCCAGTATCTTCTCTACTCTGCACTGTGAAGAGGGACAAAAATCCCAAAACAGCGTTGTCTGCAGATGAGAGATACTGGCATGGCTAAAAAAAATCCTTTTTGCTTTCTCAAGACTCGGTGGGTCAAAAGCAAATTGAGGATTTGTTACAACCAACAGAGGGCACTGTGGGCTTTTCAGCCCCTTTCCCATAATGCCTTGTGATATGCAGATGCTAAGTAGAGGGCGAAAAGGCAAAACAAAAACTCTACAAGCCGTTCGTTCGGTGCTCTCCTTAAGGAGAGATCTTCCCTTCCAATACTAACATATAGTCAGAAACAGGGACTTTACCAAATTAGATTTTTTTTCTGTACTATAGGAGTATTGTCATGAGGCTCGGCGCCGCGGCCCCCCGCGGCCGTCCCCCTGTGCTTACGGGGTCCGGCGCGGGTGCCGCTGCTGCCCGCAGCCGTTGTCCCTCTGCCATAGCCCAGGAAACTCCGTACTCACCTGTTCCCGCTCCTGTGCTTCCTCCGTCTGGCTCTGACAGCCGCCGCGCGCGCACCAGCTGCTTAGGACGCGCGCGCGACGTCTGGTCTGGATTTAAAGGGCCGCTGACCCTATTTATTGTGCATACCTCCTACACTCACTGCCAGTTCGTTGGTGTGTGTTTGGCGTGCCTAGTCTGTATTCAGAGTCCGTTTTGTCTTCCCGTGTGCCAGTCCGCTTTGCTTACGTTTCCTGACCTTGCCTGTTGCCGCCTGCCCTGACCTTCTGCCCGTCTCTGACCACGAACCTCTGCCGCTCGTCCTGACCGCCTGCCTGTCCCCGACTACGTCTCCGGATCTCAATTCTCGATACCACGCATTACCCCGGCCGCCGCCGCAAGCAAGTCACATCAGGGGTAGCGACCTGGTAGCCTCACGCCGCAGCAAGTCCATCCCGCTTTCCGGCAGGCTCTGGTGAAAACCGGGGGCTACTTAGACTCCGCTCCCTGGCGTGGCTTAACTATCATCGCTTGCGGTGGTCCAGCGAATCCATCTCTGTATTACAAGTATAATACAGTATGTGGAACTGATACGGTATACTGGCACTGTATAATTTGGCATTATGTGCAATTAATGTTCTTTATTTGTGCTGTAATTCACTGTTATTTTAACATAAAGGGCCACATGTATGAAAACTGTCCAGGTCTAAAACTCACTTTGTTGTCTATAGCAACCAATCAATCAGAGCCCCCCTCTCATTTTTCCAGAGCACTATATGAAATGAAACGAGCGCCCTGATTGGTTGCTATGGGCAACAGAGTGAGTTTTAGACCTAGACAGTTTTCATACATGTGGCCCAATGTGTGACTAACATACCATTACAACATTAGGCTTTACTTCTGTTATACATGGAATGTATATGACACAACCATGTTAAACTATATGGAACAACTATGTGAGGTAGCACTATATTGACACTTCTATGTTAGCTTTCTACAAAACACCAATATCTTCCGACATGTAACCTGGAGGGGCTGGATCCCAGGAAAAAAATTGTATCAGAGCCCCTAACTTGCGACATATAATGCTGATGCCTTTCTATGTGGAGGAGGTGCTTTTGATCAGGTTATGCCATAGGAGCCTGGCGTAACTATTAAGGCCTCGTTCACACGGCTTATTTCGGACGGATTTGCCGACGGATTGACGATCGTCAATCCGTCGGCAAATCCGTCCGAAATAAGTCACAGCCTATTTTCTATTGATTTCAATAGAAAATACGGCTCGTCGTTCACACGACGCAAAATTCCGTTCCGGATTGCCGCCGCGGATTGACGACGGCAATCCGGACGGAAAAACAATTGACATGTCAATTATTTCCGGACGGATTCACCACCTTCAATGATTGGAGATGGTGAATCCGTCGGGAAATCAGTTACAAATACGTGCCACACTTAGTGGCACTTATGTGCAACTGATTTTCAACTGATTTCAGAACGTATTTACATCGGAAATCCGTTGTAAATACGTTCTGAAATAGCCGTGTGAACGATGCCTTAACTGTACATCCCCTATAAGCTACCCATGGAAGAGAGCGTCATACATGTGGTACTACTATGAACAAAATCTGCTTTTTGCATGTTATCCCCAGTGTCATATCAGAACTGATGGAGTCAGTGTCAAAATCTAAAACATGGTTGTCATTTGCTTGATGCCCCTCCATATACTTCAACTTTGTTCTGTCAAATGATGCTAAATTCAGCTGTTAACTTCTGTTACCAGCTTGTAAAGAGTTAGTTACTTAGGTAGTACTATTATTAGTGTATTTTATGGAATTGTGTCTTGTGGCTTACATTGTCAAAAATATTGGTTTACCCCCAAGGCAACTATTTGTAGCTAGGTGGGTCAGTGGTTAGCACTGTTGCCTTGCAGTTCTGGGGTCCTTGGTTCATACCCCACAAGAGACAACATACATAAGGATTGTGTATGTTCCCCCATTGTTTGCATGGGTTTTCTCCAGGTAGCCCAGTTTCCCCTACACCCCAGAAACATACAGTGAGGTTGATCTGGAATTTAGATTGTGAAACCCAATGGGGACAGGGACCAATGTGATGATGACAATCTCTGTACAACGCTATGGAATATAATGGCGCTATATAAATGAATAAAATAAATAAATAAAAATACGTAACACTTATAGGATCAGTTTAACAGAGCAAAAAAAATGTATGCATTTTAAATTTAATAACCTGGATGATCTTCTCATTTATACATGCGACCCGGTATCCACGTTTGGGTTGTTTAAAGACAGTTGAGAGGATCTTACGGTCCAGTTGGAACACCATTTCTCCAACAATCCTCTGACATTTCCTGAATTTTTCAGGGTCTGTTGTAGGCCAAATGCAAATTTAGTCGAAGGCGAAGTCTTCACAACAAGATTTCTATGATTTGACCAAAATACTCTACTCTTAGCCTCGGGGTGAGAATAGGGGGTTATCACGATCAAGCAGCAGACTGAAGAACCCCTTTTGAATAGTGGGTAACATTGTATGCATTTAGAAGAGTTGTGCCTCTTGATTGCACAACAGAAAAAGGTGAGCATAATATTGTACATGAGGACGAGCTTGTCTGTGTTGTCTTTTCTGTTTAAAAACTAATCTGATAGAACATACAGATCTTGAGAGTTTGGCCAGAGGAATAACTTAACGCTCCTGGGCTTTGTAAGAGGTAAGTTAGTGCTCCACTAGTGCATTTTTGCCCTGTCCTCAAAAATGTGGTGACTTATACTGTGGTGTGTTGCATTCTATATTGTGGAGTTAGTGGACTGCTGATTTGGTGGGGTTACCAAAAAAGGGTAGGAGCGTCTGTAATTAGGAATCTTTGATGGTATGTCCTGTGCTCAGGACTGGAATAAGGTATTCTGGTATAGCGCCTCCCCAATGGAAAATCCAGCCCGCTCCATACCTCCTTGTGCCCCCCTTTCCTGCCTAGGTTGAAGTGGCGCCCTAGGCGGTCCCCTACCCTCGCCTGTGCTTGTCACCATGGACAAAGCTCTGAAGCATCACAATGCAAGGTCCCCTAGGTGGTTTAGTTAGATCCTTATATTCGTCACTTTGGTGTTACCGCAGGGTCAGCAGCAATAGCTGTGTGGTGTTGAGGCCTAAGCTGCTGTTGAGGGAGACTACTGATAGACTCAGGTGATGATCATAGAGGTCCTTGTGTTTTTGAGAGACCCAAGAGCCTGGTGGGCTTCGTAGACAGACTAAGATCCACTAGTGATCGGGCAACTCTACTAGAACAGTAAGCGAAACCCTATTCTATATAGATATGAACTGTTGTACACTAAAACTAGGTGTCGTCAGCGCCAGGCACTACACGTTTGAATGCGCCAAAGTTAGGGGCCTGGAACCGGGGACTGGAGGAAAGTGAGCATAAGTAGACAACCCCTTTAAGCCAGGTAACAGACTCAGTGCAGCTACATTTATAACAATGCTATGAAAATAAAAGTAGGAGATCACTTACCTAGTTGTGAATCCGTCTGTTGTATTTTATCTTTAGTGATTAGAATCTAGAAATAGAAAACAAATAATAGATTTTGAGGTCATAAATATTACTATAATAAAAATTACTATTAAAATTCAGAGATTTTTACCATAAGGGTATGTTCACATGGCGTAATTGCGGCGCGCATTTTGCGGCATATTTGCGCTTTGATACGGGCGAAATGCGTGCCGCAATTACAGTAATTCATAGTTCTCATAGAGAACTATAAATTACGTCTCGTCTCCCCCAGCGTACAATATGATCGTATTGTAAGCCGGGGGAGAGAAGTGACAGGTCACTCCTTTGCGGCGCTTACGCGCTGCTGATAATAGTACTAGATGGGGCCAGCCAGGGGCTGGCTTCCCCTGTCCTTGGAAGAACACGCTGATCAGTACGTCCTTCCAAAAGACACGGCATACTGCGCCACGTACAGTACGTCGTGTGAACATACCCGAAGGCTATGTTCACACGGCATAATTTGAGGGACGTATTTCGCCCGCAATTATGCCGTGTGCTGTGCAGCGGGGGCGGGGCGGGGGGGGGGCGGCAGCCCGCCGGCCCCATAGACATTCATTATTCACGGCGCGTATACGCCGTGAATACTTGACATGTCACTTCTCTCCCCGCTCAGCGTATTCTCCGGGCGGGGAGAGGAGATGGAATCCATAGTTCTCTATGAGAACTGTGGATTACCGTAATGACTGGGACGAATTTCAGCCCGTAATTCGCGCAGTACGGCGCGAATTACGGACTGAAATACGTCTCAGAATAAGCTGTGTGAACATAGCCTAAGGGTTTCAACGCATGGCTGTTTCAATTGTCTATGCATGAACTATAAATATAGTACCAAGAATGAAAAGGATCCCTTCCAATAGGATTCGGAAAATGTTTCCTTAAAGGGGTTTTACCATGAAGTGAAAACACCAGCGTTGGCCACTCGCATCTAGCTGCGAGATGACCATGCATGTGAATAAGGAGAGTGGTGCTTGTGTCGGTCCTATTCATTCAATTCTATGGGAGCTTCTGAAGATAGCCAAGTGTGTGCTATACCTACCACAGATGTGAATGGAAAGGATGTTCTCAAGTGCCACTTTCCCCATTCACATGCACGGTCAACTAGCTGTGAGTGTCCACGAAATCTTTTTGTTTTGAATGGGAGTGTTCCGACTACCTCTCCGTTTAAAATGGAGAGGTTTCGAGCCATCCTCGAAATAGGTGCGAGTCCCAGAGGTGGGGTCTGCACCAATCTTACATTGATGGCATATTCTAGTGATATACACTCACCGGCCACTTTATTAGGTACACCTGTCCAACTGCTCGTTAACACTTAATTTCTAATCAGCCAATCACATGGCAGAAAACTCAGTGCATTTAGGCATGTAGACATGGTCAAGACAATCTCCTGCAGTTCAAACCGAGCATCAGTATGGGGAAGAAAGGTGATTTGAGTGCCTTTGAACGTGGCATGGTTGTTGGTGCCAGAAGGGCTGGTCTGAGTATTTCAGAAACTGCTGATCTCCTGGGATTTTCACGCACAACCATCTCTAGGGTTTACAGAGAATGGTCCGAAAAAGAAAAAACATCCAGTGAGCGGGAGTCTGGGCCTGTTGATGTAGTGTCAGGGAAAATGGACTCCTGGTTTTCACGTAAAACACATGACTCAAAAGGTTTACAACAATGGTAGCAGAAAGAGAAAAAACCAAATTCAGTGGGCTCAGCAGCAGAAGACCACACCGGGTGCCACTCCTTTCAGCTAAGAACAGGAAACTGAGGCTCCAATTTGCCCAAGCTCATCAAAAATGGTCAGTAGAAGATTGGAAAAACGTTGCCTGGTCTGATGAGTCTCGATTTCTGCTGCGACATTCGGATGGTAGGGTCAGAATTTGGCATCAACAACATGAAAGCATGGATCCATCCTGCCTTGTATCAACGGTTCAGGCTGGTGGTGGTGGTGTGATGGTGTGGGGAATATTTTCTTGGCACTCTTTGGGCCCCTTGGTACCAATTGAGCATCGTTGCAACACCTTGTGGAATCTATGCCACGAAGAATTGAGGCAGTTCTGAAGGCAAAAGGGGGTCCAACCCGTTACTAGCATAGTGTACATCAATATGTATAGTGGGACAACTCCTTTAAGCACTGGTCTAACTCAGTTCATGTGTTTATGGCTGACCTTAAAACCCTCAAGAAAGCAGTTTTGGACCAAAAGATGGAGCTCAATTTTTGAAGTCTGTCACTTTATGTTGGAATACATTTTTGATACTTCTACCTATCCATGTAATTCAGAAATCCTTTTCTTGTGACACACTGTGCTTTAAGTTAGTACTAAATTTTGGTCCATACAATCCTTGTTTATTTGAGAAAAATATCAAAATGTGAAAATTTTGAAAAATTTCCCTTTTTCAAGATAAAAAGATTGTTCACAAAATAGTTTATAACTAGCATCTAGCGTATGTCTACTGTAGGTTGGAATAACTTTTTAAATGTCTTTTTAGTTTTTTCCAACATTAGAGGGCTTACAAATGTAGTAGCAATTTTTCACGTTTTCAAGAAAATTTGCAACACAGATCTTTTTAGGGACCAGTCCAGTTCTTATGTGTTTTTGAGAGGCCTGTATGTAAGATATCACCATAAATTACTTCATCTGAAAAACTGCACTACTTAAAGCATTCAAAACAATGTAAAGGAAGTTTGTTAACCTTTTGAGAGTTTCACAGAAATTAAAGTAAAGTAATGGTGAAATTTAAATTTGTATCCATTACTTACTAGAACACAATAGATTATAAAAGGTAAATGCAACTCAGTATTGATTCCCCTGATTCTGCCGTTTTAGAGATATCCCGTATGCAGCCCTAGTGTGCTATCTAACTCAAACACAAGCCCCAGAGTAAAAGGGGCACCTACTAGATTTTGATGTTTCATTTTCATTAGGATATTTTTAGGCGCCATTACATGTTTGCAGACACCCCAAGGTGCAAAAATGTATTAACCCATTAATGACCCTGGACGTATGAGTACGTCCCAGGGCCACTAAGGGGCTTTGCAGGGGGATCGCTCTGCCACCCCCCCGCACAGCCGCCGGGTGTTAGTGGCTGATCGCTGCTAACACCCGGCAGTAACAGCGCCGGCGGGTGGCGTCGCCCGCTGGCTCTGTTTAACCCGTCAGACACCGCGACAAAGATGGCCGCGGCGTCTGACTGAATGACGATCGGTGCCGCGCAGCTATGCTGCACCAATCCGACGACCGGACACGGCGGTGGGGAGCCCTGTGAAGGCTCCCGTCACTTACATTTCCCAGTTGACCCACTTCCGGCCGTAGACAGGAAGTGGGGAAACCACCATCTTTGTACACCCTAATGCAAAAAATAAATAAATAAAGTTTTAAAGTACAAAAAAAAAGTATTAAAAGTTCAAATCACCCCCTTTCACCATTTTACAAATAAAATCATTAAAATAATAAAAAAGTTACACATATTTAGTATCGCCGCGTCCAAAAAAGTCCGATCTATAAAAATATAACATCATTTATCCCGTACACTGAACACCGTAGAAGAAAAAAAATTCCAAACGCCAAAATTGTGTTTTTTGGTAATTTTACGTAACGCAAAAAATGTAATAAAAATGATCAAAAAAGTCGCATGCATTCCAAACTGCTAGCAATAAAAAGTACTTCAGCCTTCAAAAAATGCCCCCTCACTGACGTCCGTAGGTGTTAATACAAAAAAGTTATTGGTCACACAAAAGGGCGCCGCGCCGCAAATTTCAAAAATAGAAAATGTTTGGAATTTTTTTACGGTACCAAAACATAACGAAAACCCTACATGTTTGGTATTGCCGGATGCATAACAACCAGTAGAATACAGATAACACATTATATTTACCAAAGATTGAACGAAGTAAAAGCAAAACACCCAGAAACATGGCGAAAATACGTTTTTTTTCACAACTTGTCCCACTTGGAATTTTTTTGCAGTTTCCCAGTATATTCTATAGTACAGTGAATAACACCATTAGAAAGTACATCTTGTTCCGCAAAATAAAAGCCCTCATATGTCTATGTAGGTGGAAAATAAAAAATGTATGGCTTTCAGAAGGCGAGGAGGGAAAAACGAACGTGTCACCCCAAAAAAACGCTGGGTCCTTAAGGGGTTAAACATCCCTAAAAAGTTCTCATTTGGGAAACTACACCTATAGTTTCCCAAATGTAGTTTGTAGTGAGTATATTGACCCCACAATTGTTTCACAGATTTTTTTAACGTTAGGCAGTGAAAATGAAAAAATAAATATGTTTTTCCAATAAAATGCAATTTTAGCTGAACTTTTTTATTTTTACAAGGAATCCTGGAACACACCCCATCCCCCAAAAAACAATTATAACGCAATGTCTTCAAAGTTCAACAATACTCTATATGTGGGTGTAAACTGCTGTTTGGGCGGATGGCAGAACGTTTAAGAAAGGGAGCGCTATTTGGCATGCAGATTTTGGTGGGTGCCAAAGCCTATAAAGTACCAGAACAGGAGAAACCTCCCAGAAGTCACCTCATTTTTGGATTCCACACCCTTCAGGGATCTCATCCGGGGGTGTATTGTGCATTTGGGTATTTCATAGTTTTTAAGCAAAAACAGCAATTCCACCATTGTTTTTTTGTTGTCATTTTTACAGCCTTCACCGTGCTGTATAATTGATCAGAAATGTGTTTGTAAAAAAATTGTGTTTTTATGTCGTCCTTTACTGCCATACATAACTTTTTTATTTTTCTGTATACGGAGCTGTTAAAAGGTTTATTTTCATTGGTACAATCTTGGGGTTCATATGACACTTTGATCGCTTTTTATCAAGGTTTTTTGGAGGCAGGAAGAACAAAATACAGCATTCCTGGTATTGGTTTATATTTTTTACAGCGGTCAATGTGTAGTATAAGTGACGTGTTAACTTTACTTAACAGGTTGATATGATAACAAATTTTTTAAATTTTTTTTTGCTTTTACACATCAAAAACTTTTAAATAAAAAAGTAAACACGTTTTTGCATCAAGTCTGGGAGCCATTACTTCTATATTTTTCTGTGTACGGAGCTGTGTATCGGTTTGTTTTTTGTGGGTTGACTAACTGTGAGTTGACTAACTGTATGTGCGTTCCTTGGACACATATACTGTTGTAGGCTTCAGCGGAGCAGAGAGCAAAAGTTCTTTGCTCCGCAGAATACATTGGTGAGCCGCAAGTAGGTTTGCAGCTCACCGGCGTACACAGCACAGGCGGTGTGAGAGTGTCATCATGCTGCCTGTGTGGTCTTATGATTTCATGCTGCCTGTGCAGGAAGAAGATGGAGAACAGTGGGCTCTTCAGGGAGCGGGGAAAAGGTGAGTACTGTTAGGTTTTCATTTTTAATTAGCCCTATCTATCTGCTGGGGGACCTATAACCTGTCTATATACCTACTGGGGAACCTATAACCTACCTATATACCAACTGGGGGACATATAACCTACCTATATACCAACAGGGGGACATATAACCTACCTATATACCTGCTGGGGGACCTATAACCTACCTATATACCTACTGGGGGACCTATAACTTACCTATATATGAACAGGGGGACATATAACCTACCTATATACCAACAGGGGGACATATAACCTACCTATATACCTACTGGGTAACCTATAACTTACCTATATACCTACTGGGGGACCAATAACCTACCGAAGTACCTGCTGGGGGACCTATAACCTACCTATATACCTACTGGGAGACACTAGTCAGTATTGGGCCCTATCCTCATTAACATTTTCATTAATGATCTCACACAGGGATTACACAGTAGAATATCGATCTTTGCAGACGATACTAAGCTCTGTAAAGTAATCAACACAATAGAGGATAATGTGTTACTACAAAGGGCTGGATAAGTTGGAAGCCTGGGCAGGGAAATGGCAGATGAGGTTTAATACAGATAAATGCAAGGTTAAGCAGATGGGGAGGAAAAATCCATTACATGATTACATGTTAAATGCAAAAACACTGGGTAAAAGTGACATGGAGAAGGACTTGGGAATCCTAGTGGACAGTAAACTTAACTGTAGCAGCCAGTGTCAGGCAGCAGCTGCCAAGGCTAATAGGATCATGGGGTATAGAGGCACATGATGAGAACATTATTCTCCCATTATACAAGTCACTGGTTAGACCACACATGGAATATTGTGACAGTTTTGGGCATCAGTGCACAGGAAAGACATTGTAGAGCTTGAACAGGTTACAAAGGCGGGCAACAAAAATAATAAAAGGACTGGTGGACTACAGTACACAGAAAGATTAGCAAAGTTAGGGTTATTTAGTTTAGAGAAAAAGACGGCTTCGGTGGGACATAATAATATGTTTAAATACATCAAAGGTCAATATAGAGATCTCTCCCAAGATTTATTTATACCCAGGGTTGTATCTAGAACAAGGGGGCATTCTCTACGTCTTGAGGAACGAAAGTTTCTACATAAACATAGAAAGGGATTCTTTACTGTAAAAGCAGTGAGACTGTGGAACTTTCTGCCAGAGGGACTTGTCATGGTGAATTCAATAATGGAGTTCAAAAATGGTTTAGATGCATTTCTGGAGCGTAATAATATACTCAGATAGGGGGTTTTTTGCTTTCCTTGGATCAACACCTTAGCAAACAGGCTGATATCCCCTGGAGGACGTCTTGTCTTTTTTCGGCCTTACAAACTACTGAAACTATGAAACTATGAACTATATAACCTACATAACTGCTGGGACTATATAACCTACCTATATACCCACTGGGGAACCTATAACCTGCCTATATACCTACTTGGAGAACGATAACCTGCCTATATACCTACTGGGAGACCTATAATCTGCCTGTATACTTACTGGAGGACATATAACCTGCCAATATACCTACTGAGGGACATATAAACTATATATCCACCTACTGGGGAATATATTACTTACTGGGGGACTGTATTACCTATACTGGGGGACATATAACTGACTGCCTTGTGAGGTCACTAACAGTCGTTAAGCCGGTTGTTAAGGCCTCAAGTCGATTGGTAAGAGCTTAGCAATTGACTCCAGGCACTAAAGTCGGTCGTTAAGCCAGTTGTTAAGGCCTCAAGTCGAGTGATAAGAGTTTAGCAATCGAATCCAGGGACTACAGTCGGTCGTTAAGCCGGTTGTTAAAGGGGTTTTGCCACAATCTCATTTCATACCTCCTGTATCCAGCTCTTCAGCTCTGTGTGCTCAGAAGGAGGCGTGTGTGATTTGTTTGAATTGCATATCATATTACTCAGCAGGATGACATCACCAGGCCTTTCTCTCTCTAGTCACAGAAAGGTTTGTTTATGTAAAGCATTGTGAGCAGCTGAGAGGTAAAGCTTTTGCCTCCAGGCACAAGGGTCCTAGGTTCAAATCCCTGCAGGAACCAAACCTCTGGATTTTTGTTCTCTTTATCAATTCACAAACCTGAGTGAGGTTTCTTCTTTTATTTATTTTCACTGTTTGACTAATTACTAAGGAGAACAGGGGACGGGAGTAGAGTGACAGCACCTGGGGTTTGAACACTCAGTAGCTGCCTGAGAGGAGAGGTGATGTCTGAGCATGTCTGACCAGGAGTGAGGAGCTCTCAGCCCTGGTCGTGTCCCCTGGAGACTAGCTGTAAACAATGGATCGTTAAGGCCATGTTCTCACGGCTTAAAATGGGCCGTATTTCGGTCCGTAATTACGGGCCGGAGTGCGCAAATTACGGGCTGAGAACGTCCCAGTCATTACGGTAATTCACAGTTCTCATAGAGAACTATGGATTATGTCTCCTCTCCCTGCTCGGCGAATCCACCGCGGGGGGAGATAAGTGACATGTGAATTACCAGCGGCGTATATGCGCCGCTGGTAATGCAAGTCAATGGGCCGGCGAAGTGCCGGCCCCCCGCTCACTCCCCCGCTCCCGCCCTGCCCCCGTCCACACGGCGTAATTGCGGGGCGTAATTACGTCCCGCAGTTAAGCCGTGTGAACATAGCCTAAAGGAGCAGCTAAAACAAAAACGGTGCAGAATTTTTAATAATAATGAATGGTGAAAATGTTTGTTATTTCATTTGAAAGCTTCCCATGTCAATTTTACTTCATGGCAAAACCCCTTTAAGGCCTCAAGTCGATTGATAAGAGCTTAGCAATCGACTCTAGGGTTTAGTCAGAAGCACTCTGAAATTACGTTTTGGCAAAATATGTCTTGTAAAGCTATAAAACCAGAGAAGTGCCCTCTTTCATCATGGAGATAGGAGGACTTTGTACAACAGGGCGTCGATCACGATTTCAACCAATAGAAGCCCATGCTTACAGACTACCATATTTATCCAAAAGTAAGCCCTCTCCTAACAAATAAGCCCTAGTTTGAATTTTAGGGATTTTTGGAGTAGGCTTTAAATATAAGCCCTACTCCAAAAATAAGCCCTAGTTAGTCAGCCTCTCCAGCGCTAGGTTATGTCACGTGATGCTAGCTTATGTCACTAACATCACGGAGACATAATCTAGTGCTGGAGGCACTGGAATAGGCATAATGTAGCTCCCAAATCATCCTGCCGCTTCCTCCCACTATGGCAGGGTAAAATCTCACCCGCTCCTGTTTCCCAAGTCCCACCTCCCGATTGCTGCCTCCTGGTCCAGCCTCCAGTCCACTAATACGCTATGATGTTTGCTTGGTTGCCGCTCCCGAGTCCCGCCTTCCGAATGCTGCCTCCTGGTCCCACCTCCAGTCCACTACTACGCTATGATGTTTGCTTGGTTGCCGCTCCTGAGTCCTGCCTCCCGAATGCTGCTTCCTGGCCAGCCTCCCGTCCACTACTGTGCTACGGTGTGGGCTTGGCTGCCGCTCCAGGGTCCCACCCCTGCCTACCGAGTGCCTCCTCTTGGACCCCGCCTCCTGGATGGTTATATACAAGTCGTACCCATTTTACTGAGTTAAAGATATTAGTCTGGCCCTCTAAAACCATTCCAATTTCTCATGTGACCGCATGGGAAAATTAATTCCCCGTCCGTGTGTTAGACTGATACAAATGTGTGAGACAGACAGATATGCGACTCACTTTGTATTGCGTACTGTATAATACTTTTCTGTTTTGCACACTGTATTATATGGTAAAGTGCAGGCATTCATGTCCGAGAGGCCTATAATTTAATAGGTGATATTTTCATGTACAGTAGCTGTAGGGTGGGCCCCCAAGATCCTCTCCTCTGTGGACCCCAGACCCCCAGTCTGACACTGCATGTAAAGATATACTCTGACTGGGTCTTGTGAAAGTTCCTTTTTTGTAAGAAGAAAAGTGTCATCCTCATTACCACAAATGCTCTCACTTTTGGCAGCTGCTGAAAAATCTACAACTGTCTTAAGAAGCAGAAGTAAAGATATTTTCTGGGTTGTAGGTACACATCGTTTATCACTGCACTAATAAAAAGATATACAACTTTGTAATATACTTTGGAACAAGGAATAGTGAAGCAGTTACCTACTGCAAGTAATTAAGTGGTTCCTCACTATCCCATAGACCTCTCTGATTAGATGCTATGTGTAACTTTTACACTTTTAGGCCGGGAATATTCCTTACAGGCATACAGTGTCGGACTGGGATGCCTAGGGCCCACCAGAGGAATTTATTTTAGGGGCCCACTTTGCCTCGCTGTATCTGCCAACTGTACAGTGTCCTGCCCGGTTTTGCTCCAACTTATACAGACCTATGTGATGACAACATCACACTAATATGTAATCAATATGGAGCGCTGGGGCTTTTGAGTCTCCCTTACCTAATTGCAGCAGGACACCGGTGGTGAACATAAAAGGTCTAAAGATATATGTCCCCCTCCCGAATGATACACTTTATATTATTAAAAATATACCAAAAGCTACAACACAAAGTACGGAGTATAAAACCACTAAATAATGGTTGTACAATTACCAAAGAACACTACTACATAAATCTGAATCCCAAGGCTAAAATTACCTATAATCATAGAAAGACCAAATACTGCGACATCATGACTACGCATCACCACCAAATAGTGACTAAATAGTACCTTCACACTATAACAACATATGACCACCACATAGTGACTGAATAATGCCACAACATCATGAACACATATCACCACCACATTGTGACTGAATACCGCCACATCATGACCACATAGTGACTGAATACCGCCACATAATGACTGAATAATACCGCCACATATCACCACCACATAGTGACTGAATAATACCGCCACATATCACCACCACATAGTGACTGAATAATACCGCCACATATCACCACCACATAGTGACTGAATAATGCCGCCACACCATTACTGAATATAAATCATTACACTTTGTACACATATAGGTGGTTACAGTTCAGGTACATTTAGTGACTCACAGTGACTCATGTTTCGTCGATGGGTCGTTCACATTCCCTTTTCTTCTCCATCCGGTCCATACCACCATGATGACTTCTCCTGACCAACACTCGTCCCTGCAGTTTTGGACACAAATATATTCAAATCCTCACTTTTCCGGCAACTCCTTACTTATAGGTATTTAATTTCCCTTAGTAAGTTAGCTTCCCTCATCAAATAGGCACTATAGGTTTCCACAGTCGGGTATATAGATAGATATAGCTCCCCAAAGGCAGGTATATAGATAGATATAGCTCCCCACAGGCAGGTATATAGATAGAAATAGTTCCCCACAGGCAGGTATATAGATAGATATAAGTCCCCACAGGCAGGTATATAGATGTAGCTCCCCACAGGCAGCTATATAGATGTAGCTCCCCACAGGCAGGTATATAGATAGATGTAGCTCCCCACAGGCAGATATATAGATATAGCTCCCCAAAGGCAGGTATATAGATAGATATAGGTCCCCACAGGCAGGTATATAGATGTAGCTCCCCAGAGGCAGGTATATAGATGTAGCTCCCCACAGGCAGGTATATAGATAGATGTAGCTCCCCACAGGCAGATATATAGATATAGCTCCCCACAGGCAGATATATAGATATAGCTGCCCTCAGGCAGGTATATAGATAGATATAGGTCCCCACAGGCAGGGATATAGATATAGCTCCCCACAGGCAGGTATATAGATAGATGTAGCTCCCCACAGGCAGATATATAGATATAGCTCCCCACAGGCAGGTATATAGATATAGCTCCCCACAAGCAGGTATATAGATAGATATATGTCTCCTCACGCAGGTAACCGTCATTAAAAATAATAACAATAATACTCACCTTATGTCCGCCATCCGAGCACGCTCCTCTTCTGCCGGACACTGGCGGTGTGACGTCATCACGCCGTTAGTGCCGGGACGCTTCTCCGGCAGCTCCTCGACCACACAGCAGAGTGACAGCCATGGAGCCCGAGGAGAGGCAGCGGCGCAATGTAGTTACCTCATCGCGCCGCTGCCTCTCCATGGCCGCACAGCCGGCTCAGTATCAAGGGGCCCTCAGCGCTACGGGGCCACTGCGGGCCCTGGTGTGTCGGACCCGGGGCCTACTGGAGGATTCACCAATTCTCCGGTGGGCCAATCCGACACTGTGTATACATATATATATATATATATATATATATATATATATATATATATATATATATATATATATATATATATATACATATATATACCTGCCCGAGGGGCCCATATATATGGATACCTCATTTAGGCAGTTATATTTTGGCCCCTCAAGCAGGTAAATATATTAAATAAATAAATATATATATATATATATATATATATTTATTTATTTATTTATATGCCTCTGGGGCCCTCCCTTAGCTAGATAGAAATGCGATAGAAATGGGGGGGGGGATTGCTACTGGAGAGGGGAGCCAGTGCTGTGCTTCACAGCAGCACTAAATACTTTTCCACTTACTCTGTGAATGTAGCAGCGGAGCCCCTGCTGTTTCTCTGCCTGTGGGCGGGACAATTTGAATCTGTGAAGCCCCACCCAATGGGGCGGGGCTTAATCCTGGATCAGCTGACTACATCAGCAAGTCCCCCGCCCAGTGGCTTCACGCATTCAAATTGTCCCGCCCACAGGAAGAGAAACAGCAGGGGCTCAGCTGCTCCATTCATAGAGTAAGTGGAAAAGTATTTAGTGCTGCTGTGAAGCACAGCTCTGGCTCCCTTCTCCACTAGCAAGTCCCGCTCCCTTCAATATAGACAGTGCGGGCCCCTGTTCTTAGTGAAACATGGGGGCCCGCGGCTGTCTTGTGTCGGTCTGGGGGCCCACCGGAGGATTCTCCTATCCTCCGGTGGGCCAGTCCGACGCTGGTTCCCCTGCACATGTATAGGTAGCTTATAGGTTCCCCTGCACATGTATAAGGCTAATTAAAAATAAAAAAAACTTACTGTCCTCACCTTTCCACGCTCCCTGACGCTGGTCCTGGTATTCCTTCACCGGCGGCGTGACGTCACCAGGCCGTGCAGCCAGCATGATGACACTCGCGCCTCCTGTGCTTTGTACTCCGGTGAACCTGCCTGCGGATCACCAGAGTACTCTGCGGAGCGGAGCGGAGAGCCTTCGCTCTCTGCTCTATAGAAGCCTGTAACTGTATGTGCGTCCGTAGGACCCTAACAATCGGCGGCAGCGGCGGATGGCGGCGGTGCTGGGGATGACTCTCTGTCTCCATAAACTTGCTTGCTTGTGTGCAGCCCTCTGCATTGAAGTCAATGAGAGTTACACACATAGCGGAACACACTCACTGATTAGGTGATGTCCGGTCTCTTGACTTTGTGAATATGTGATGGACCCCAAGCAAAATGATTGAAACCAAAGAACGCGAAATAAACACACAATACACTGTAATCAGGTGTCAAATGATCCAAACTTTATTAAAAGTCACATGACACCGGAAAAAATGGAAAAACCCTCGACTCACGAAGAGTCACCCTTCAGCACTCAGGAGAGGAAAAACCCCCTGTGGGGGAAACCTCTAGGGAACCATGGCTGAAGGGTTGCCCTTCCCTTGGGCTTAGAGGGTTAATGCCAATATACAATTTAATACAGTTTTGCAATATATACATTTTAACACATTTACAGAGAACAACATAACAAACATAGACACTAAATATAATAAACCCCATGCATGATAGATCTGGCTGCGATGTCTGTCACCCCATTTATGGCTAGGCTTTCTTTAATAATTGGAGAGCTGCTCTTTGTAGCAGGTTTCTCCACTCTGGCTAATTGAAGGGGATCCATTACCCCCCACCCATCCTCCCTCAATCACAACAAGGGTTGTCTAATCCAGATAACCCTTTTTCCCTGCTAGAACCTCCAAATTCCATCAAGGCGGCCGTGTGTAGGGTAGTCAAGCTCAAGGTCTCCAGGCGCATCAGAAATGGCACTGATCATGGAAGTGCGGCCTTCTTTTATGGAATCTTCTTTATGACATAACAGGCCTCACTCATTATGAAGTCACCCACAGTGTTCTGATGTAGTAACCCTTTCATGACTGGCAATGCTCTTCAATACAGAGGCTATTAAACCTAACTTGTTGCTATAAATAGAGTACTCATAAGACACCCCAGCGCACAAAGGGTAGAGATCACACGTGCGTGTTTTTCTCTTAAGTGTCATATGAACATTTTGAATTGCAAAGATTGGGCTTATAGGTAGCTCTTCCAAGAAAAATGTTTAACTAGTAAAACACTCATTGGATAATATACATCGCATTCCAAATTATTATGCAAATTATATTGTTCTCTGACTGATCTAATTGGTCGATGCAAATGACAGTCAGGATAATGTTGAAATCATCTACCATTAGAGTAGAAATCAAGTTTTATTGGACAAACCTCCCAATGATAACAGTTGTTTTCAAAATGCACTGTTCCAAATTATTCTGCACAACATAGTTACAAAACCTTTTATAGGTTGTAAAGAACTGAAAATGATCATTTCTGGAATTTGCAGCATTAAGAGATCATATTTACTGAAATGAAAAGCTCTCTCAAGCAACAAATTGCAACAGGCCAAAATACATGATAACATGGGACCCCTTCTTTGATATCAGCCTCACAATTCTTGCACCCATTGAACTTGTGAATTGTTAGAGAGTTTCTGATTGACTTTCTTTGCTGGAAGTCAGAAAAGCCCTCCAGAGCTGCTGTTGTGATGTGAATTGCCTCCCACCCTCATAGATCTTTTGCATCAGGATACTGCTAAGGTTCTCGACTGGGTTGAGGTTTTGAGAGGACAGTGGCCACACCATGATTTTCTCTCCTTTTATGCCCATTGCAGCCAATGCCTCAGCGGTATTCTTTGCAGCATGAAATGGTGTATTGTCATGTAGGAAGAGCATTCTGCTACAGAAATTACGGTTCTTCTTTTTGCACCATGAAACAATGTGGATAGTCAAAAATGTCATATACTTTACAGAGGTCATTTTCACACTCTAAAGGTGCCTACCATCTCTCTATCCATGCTTCCGGCCCAAAAAATGACTCTGCCACCTCCTTGCTGACATTGCAGCCTTGTTGGGACCAACCATCCACCTCTCCATCCATCTGGACCATCCAAGGTTTCATGGCACTCATCAGTAAAACACCAAATAATACAGCTAAAACTTAACTTTTATTCTATATAATTAAACTAATATAATTTGATTCATAGAAACATATGTATAATAACAAATTGCTTCCATAGAAATATCCATAGCAGGTTTTCAAAAAGTCAGCAAGGTACATCTATGCACAATAAGTTCATATAGTGTATCATATAAAAGTTTAAAGATGATATACTCACAAAACCGCATCAAATGTACCCAATTTGATAGATGTCAAAAGCCATGCATCGAGGATTGATGTACCAATAATATATATATATACCAAAAAAACAAAAACAATATAGGGCTCTATATACTTTACATACAAACCTACCAGTCCTTATTATGCCCTACCTAACAGGCGGGAACCCCTTCCCAAAAAGGATGACCCCAGCTATCGGTGGCTACCCCCTGACACTAACTGTGATATGAACATATTAGGAAACAGAAAGAATACTGCATAATTAGGATAAACACCCGACGCGTTTCCCCGTTATTGATACGGTTCTTCAGGGGAAGAAAAACATCCAAATATATACTGTATATATGCAGCATATAAATACAAAAATATGGATATTGCTAACAACTGCAAAAAGGTCGCTACAATCAGCGATCCATGGAACAAATCTATGGGCCCATATAGATGAACAAAATGAGCTCATCAGTAAACAAGACTGTTTCATATTGAATCTTCATGTACGTGTGTGCCCACTACAACCGTTTCTGCCTGAAAGCACTGGTAAGAGGTGGCCGAATAGTAGGTTTATGGACAATTGCAAGCCTCTGGACGTGCCTACATCTTGAGGTTGGTGGGACTCCAGAGACACCAGCAGCTTCAAATACCTGTGTTGCTGCTTTGTAATGGTTTTTGGTCAGCTGCTCTCTTAATCTGGCAAATTTTCCTGGCAGAAACCTTCCTTATTATCTGCACAAACCTGTCCGCGCTTGGATTAAACCACAAATCTCTTGGCAGTATTATGATCACGCTCAAGTTTTCCTGAAATATCTAAAGTATTCATACCTTGTCCAAGGCATTGCACTGTTTGACGCTTTTCAGCAATAAAGGGATCATTTTTCTTTTCCATATTGCTAGAAACCTGTGGTCTGCTTAATAATGTGGAACGTCCTTCTACTTTGTGAGGCCCAAAACCATCCATGAGTTTAATTGAAATACAAAAAATTTAATCTGTATGACACATATCAAATTTGCATAATAATTTGGACACAGTGTAGTCGAAATTATCTTCTGAATAATTTCTCAACATACGTGCGTGCAAAGAGTTTTTTCTGTCTTATGCAGGACATGACATAAATGCGCAATAGTTGGAGGTCCCAACTCAGAGACATAGTCCAGGGGCAGTTGCTGGGGAATTTTGCTGACAAGCTGCCCATCAAAAGACATCGCCCACACGCAACAAACACATCGTTCTCCAGGCTGAATTACTATCAGCTGCTGAGCGTCTATACGAAATACAAGAGTGTCCTGGATCTACACAGGACGTGTTCGCCCTTCGAGTCCTGGTGTCTATTGGACTCTTCGGGAGAGCATGCTCTTTCTAGAGTGTATGGGCTCCTGAACGGCCAAGCTACTAACAAACTCTCTTTCCAGATTAGCTGGGAAAGGGAGTTGGGCAGGGAGCTCTCCGAGGATGTTTGGGAAAAAACCTTCTTCTTAACTCACAAAGCCACCATCTAAACCCAACGCGGGAACTTAACTATAAAGTCGTCCCCCGGTGGTTGGGGTCCTTCCTTACACACCCTTTTCCCCCAAAGTCCCCATATGCTGGAGGTGAAATGGAGAGGGGGGGGAAAATTTCCCCAAATTTGGTGGGGGTGTGGGCCTTCAACCTTTTTGGGAAAGGGTGGTGGAACTTATAAATCATTAAGGCCTTAGGATCGGAATCCCCGGCCCCGCTCTCCTACCTTCATTCCCTTTTCCCCGCCCGATTCTCAGGTCCCCATTGCTGTTTTTTGCTGCGGGCTGCAAAAGGGGTCATTCCCCCCCTTTTGGCGCTGATTAAATTCCACTAATTTTCCTTTTGGGTTCCGGGACTTAAGGGTTGCTCGCTACAATGATTGGGTTTTAAATTTAAAAAAAATCTTTAAAAAAAAGCAGCTTTGCAATATATGTTATTACAAATGCCCTACGTTTTTGGCTCCCCCTGTTAGTATACACATCAGCTTCTAGATCTCTAAGAAACCGACCTGTTGACCCTTATTTTACGGGTGTCGGTCTAAATGACCTCACCTTTGAAGACAGGTCGGAGCAGAGGCCCCTCCCCACAGAATGTTCTGGAGGGGGGGGGGACTCTGGGTCTGTGTCCGATGCTTGGATTAACCTGTGTGTGCCTGCTTCCTCCTGCTCTTAACAGATAATGTGAAAACAGTGACCCTGTTGGTTTTCTTTAAAAATGTATGGTTTGGAAATGTACTAACTAATTTATACAGACGGGGGGATGTGAATACTTTTTGTTCCGTATTGTGAGACATCCGAGTATAGTAAAACCCGCCCCGTGTTGGGAGATGTGGGACTTTTAAGTAAGCAGGGGGGTATAGGAAAACATGATCCCCTCTGCTTATTAGCACCAGCTTCATTTCCTCTCTACACTCCTAATCAGCCCTTCCTGCAAAGATAGGCAGGACACACAGGGTGAACACGAGAGCAAAAACCCCCCCCCCCCCCCCCCAAAAATTCGTAGTGCTGTGTTGATGGGAGGGGGAGGGGGCAGAACAGACAGACCAAAAAAAACCCCCCCTAGTTCAAAATTCCAGGGGCGTGACAGCTGAAAGTCGTAAAGAACAACCCTTTAAGCCCAACGGGCCAGAAGAGTCAGAAATGACTCCCCCCGCAAGCCGGAAATTTGGGGCAACTTGGAGTGTGGATCTCCTTTTGCCAAATGGCTCTATCGGCCTCCGTGACCCAAACCTGGGGGTTTCCCCCCATACCCATCTTACTCATGAACCTAAGTCCCTTTGAGTTGTTATAAGGCCTCGCGGACCCCCGCGAGCCCCGGACGAAAACCCGGGCTGGGCCCCTTGTTCGTGTGGGGACTGTCTTTTTTTTTTGAGATGGGGGCTCTTTAAGTTACGGGCCTAGAGGGGTTTTGAAAACCTTTAAACAAAATTTATCCTAACCGCCCCTAGTTCTGGTGTAACCCCGCCCGACTCCCCCCTTTGCCCCCCTCGCCTTCGGGCCCGGGGTCTTTTTTACCCGTATCTCCAAAATCTATTTCTTGGCATTTTTATTTGTCAAGTTAAATTTTACGTCCCCCACATGATTTTGAGTATTAGACAAAAACATAACCTTAAAAATTGTTCTCTGTAAATGTGTTTACATCATTGAAAATTTACTTGATTGTTCTTTTTTCCCAATTATTATTATGTAATTCCTGATTAAACTTTAATAAAGATTTTGAATAGTAAAAAAAAAAAAAAAAAAAAAAAACGCCCATTAACAAGGCGCACAAACTGATTTGTTTGGCCGGGCAGCCCCCTCACCACTCTCTAAAAAAGTAAGCCCCAGCCACCTAAACACAAAAGAAAATAGAAGTGGGAAGAAACCCCTACAAACAACAGGGGAAAGGGCCTACGCACAGTAATGTTTACAGGATATAAGCTAACCCCCCGTTAGGAGGGGAAAAAATGCAGCCCCCAGTTACAGTTTGTAGAATTTAAAGAAAAACCCGGGGGGTTGGGGCCGGGGCAAAAATACAGGGAGTGCCCCAACCCCCGGGGTTTAAAAAAAGGGGAAACTCACAAATAACTAAAATTGGGAGGGAAAGGGGGGAAAATTTCCCCCGCGCAGCAAAACCCTTGCGGAACTGGGCAAAGGCCCCTGAGCTTAAGGTAAAAAAAACTCATCTTTGTTGAGAACTTTCTCTGGGCCCCATTCAACCCAAAAGGGGTTTTGGCTATTTGGGGTGACCCCAAAATTTTACTGAAAATGTCATTTTATTTTGAGAATACAGATTTTATGCCACACCCGGGCAGAACTACAGACATGGGGTTTTTTTACCCGTGATTTGGGGGCTGTGAAGAAGAGTGACGGGTAGAATCACCCTTTTGTCTGGGGGTGACAACTTTCATAGTGGATGAAATTTTGTAACTAAGAAAATTTCACCTTATATTTTTTAGAAGAAACATTCATTAATTAGACGAGCCCAAGGGAAAAAGCTTGTTTTAATTTTTCCCCTTGCCACTGTCTTTCAGTTTGGGACTTTAAAATCACGGGTACCTCAAAACCCAAACCCCCAAGACCCAGGCTTACTAAAAGCTTTTTCCCAAAGGGGAAAAAACCCGGCTGTTAACCACCTGAAAAAATTGCAAATTTCCCCCATCACTTGCATTGAGTAGCCCAGGGAGGGGGACGGATTGGGGACCTTTAGTAAAAACAAAGCAGGTAAAAATAATTTTCCTCTGGGGCTCTCCCTTAGCTAGATAGAAACGCAATAGAAACGGGGTGGGGGGACTTTCTAGTGGAGAAGGGAGCCAGAGCTGTGCTTCACAGCAGCACTAAATACTTTTCCACTTACTCTGTAATGTAGCCGGAGCCCTGCTTTTTTCCCTTGCCTAAGGGGGAAATTTGAATCTGTGAAGCCCCACCCAACGGGGGCGGGGCTTGATCCCGGAGCAACTGACTACATCAGCAAGTCCCCCCCCCAAATTTGGCTTCACGCATTAAAATTGTCCCCCCCACGGGAAGAAAAAACGCGGGGGGTAAAGCTGCCCCTTTTTCATAAAAGTAAGGGGAAAAAATTTATTTAGTGCTGCTGTGAAGCACAGCCCCGGCTCCCCTCCCACTAGAAAGTCCCGCTCCCTTCAATATGGGAACAGCGCGGGCCCCTTTTTCCTTAGTGAAAAAGGGGCCCCGGGGGTTTCGGGTGTCGGTCGGGGGGGCCCCCCGGGAGGATTCCCCTATCCCCCTTTGGGCCGGGTCCGAGGGCTGGTTCCCCTCCCACATGTATGGGTATTTTTAAAGGGGTTCCCCCCTTGCACATGTATAAGGCTAATTAAAAAAAAAAAAAAACTTACGTCTCCCCCTTTTCCACGCCCCATGCGGGGTTTCCGGGGAAATTCCTTCCCCAGCGGGTAAAGTCACCAGGGGGTGCAGCCAGCTTTAAAGACACTCCCCTCTGTGCTGTGTACCCCGGTAAACCCTTTACTTGCGGACCCACCAGAGTACTTCGGAGCGGAGCGGAAAACCCTTTCGCTCTCTGCCCCTTATAGAACCCTTTAAAACTGTTTGTGCGAAAAAGGGAAACCCAAAACGATTGGGGGCGGCGGGGGCCCGGGGGGTTTGGGGGGCGGTCCCGGGTTAAACCCTCCCGTAGCCCTGTCTCCTTTGGACTTCCCTTGCGTGCACCCCTCTGAAATTAAAGGGCAATGGGATACACACTAGCCGAAAAACACTCATGATTCGGTGATGCCCGGCCCCTTGACTTTGTAAAATTATTTAAAAATTTTTTGGCCCCCCAAAAGCAAAAAAAATTAAAACCCAAAGGGAAATGCGAAATAAACCAAAAAATACACTGAAATCAGGTGTAAAATGACCCCAAATTTTAAATTAAAAAAGTCAAAATGCCCCGGGAAAAAAAATAAAAAAACCCTCGCTCACAAGATTCACCCTTCAGCACTCAGGAGGGGAAAAAACCCCCCTGGGGGGGAAAACCCTCTGGGGAAACCCCATGGCTAAAGGGGTTCCCCTTTCCCCTTGGCTTAGGGGGTTTAAAAGCCAAAAAAAAATTTAATCATTTTGCAATATTACTTTTAACACTTTACAGAGAAACATAAAAAAAATATAGAACTAAAAAATAAAAACCCCCCAGGCTGTAATCGGGCTGCGATTTCGGGTCCCCCCATTTTTTGGCTAGGCTTTTTTTAAAAATTTGGAGACTGCCTTTTTTTGCAGGTTTCCCCATTTTGGGCAAATTTTGAAGG
>JAODAL010043346.1:0-33935 GCA_025379985.1 Phyllomedusa bahiana | reverse complement strand
AGTTTTCCATCGCCCCCCAACCATCTTTACGGGGGAGGGGTATTGCCACCCACCTCCACCTCTGTCATTTTTGCCACTTTATGACCTTATGCTGCTGTTGCTGGTGCCGTGAGCTCCACACTGTGTCATTGTGCCACTCTCTAACCTCATGCTTTTGCTCCTGCCGCCGTCCCCTCCACTCTCTGTCATTGTGCCACTCTGTGGCCTACTCCAGTTTTTGCCACCTCCAGAATGTCATTGTGCCACTCTCTGACCTCATGCTGCTGCCACCGTCACCCCCACTCTCTGTCATTGTGCACTTTGGGGCCTACTACTGTTTTGCCACCTCCGAATGTCATTGTGCCACTCTCTGACCTCAGGGCTGGCTGCTGCCGTGACCTCCACTCTCTGTCATTGTCCCACTCTGTGGCCTACTCCAGTTTTTGCCCCTCCAGAATGTCATTGTGCCACTCTCTGACCTCATGCTGCTGCCACCGTGACCTCCCCTTCTGGTCATTGTGCCA
Source organism: Phyllomedusa bahiana (assembly GCA_025379985.1). Lineage (NCBI taxonomy): Eukaryota > Metazoa > Chordata > Amphibia > Anura > Hylidae > Phyllomedusa > Phyllomedusa bahiana. Next base: position 33,432 of record JAODAL010043346.1, on the reverse strand, counting down.
CTCTGTGGCCTTACTACTGTTTTGCCACCTCCAGAAGGGTATTGTGCCACTGTCTGACCTCATGCTGCTGCTGTGGCTCCCTGCCGAAACCTCACACTGTGTCATTGCCCCACTCTGGGGCCTACTCTGTTTTTTCCACCTCCAGAATGTCATTGTCCCATTGTCTGACCTCATGCTGCTGCCGCCGTCACCTCCATTCTCTGTCATTGTGCCATCTGTGGCCTACTACTGTTTTGCCACCTCCAGAATGTCATTGTGCCACTGTTGACCTCATGGCTGCTGGTCCCTTCGCCTCCCCCTTTTCTGGTCATTTGCCACTCTGTGGCCTACTATGTTTTGCCCCTCCAGAATGTCATTGTGCCACTGTCTGACCTCTTGCCGCTGGGGCCGTGACCTCCACTCTCTGTCATTGTGCCACTCTGTGGCCTACTCCAGTTTTTGCCACCTCCAGAATGTCTTGTGCCACTGTCTGACCTCATGCTGCTGCCGCCGTCACCTCCCATTCTCTGTCATTGTGCCACTCTGTGGCCTACTACTGGTTTGCACCTCCAGAATGTCATTGTGCCACTCTCTGACCTCATGCTGCTGTGGCTGCTGCCGTCACCTCCACACTCTGTCACTAATGTTGCCACCTGAGCCCTCAGCTCGTTTTTTTTTCCAGCTTTCGCTGCCATGACTTTGTCAGGCTACATTCCCGCTTCAGCTTTTTGGACAGTTTTGCCCTCTTAAGTGCCCAGGGAATTTTATAGTGAAGCGATTCTAAGAGCGGCGGCAGTCATGTGCGTGTCATGCTAAAACACAACATTTTATGAAGACCAAACCCAAACTCCTCTGCATATTTAAGCATGGCACACGTTCTACAGCACCGTGCAGGCTCTGTGCAGCCTGGAAATAGCTGCTTTTTAACGCGATTCGTGCCGAAGTAATTCGGACCGAAATTAATTTTGTCGGGAAATTCAGCGAAGTGAGCAAACCAAATTTTTGAGAAATTCGCCCATCTCTAACTGTGACATCACTGTGTGTATTATCCTATACTGTGACATCACTGTGTATTATTCCTGTACTGTGACATCACTGTGTGTATATCCTTGTACTGTGTCACCACTGTGTGTTTATTCCTGTACGTGACATTATGTGTGTGGGTTTTCCCTGTACTGTGACATTACTGTGTGTATTATCCCTGTACTGTGACATCACTGTGTATTATCCTGTACTGTGACATCACTGTGTATTATCCTTGTACTGTGACATCACTGTGTGTATTATCCTGAACTGTGACATCACTGCTATTGTCCTGTTCTGTGACATCACTGTGTATTATCCTGTTCTGTGTCATCACTGTGTATTATCTCTGTACTGTGACATCATTGTGTTTATTACCCCTGTACTGTGACATCACTGTGTATTATCCTATACTGTAACATCACTGTGTATTATCCTGTACTGTGACATCACTGTGCATTATCCCTGGACTGTGACATCACTGTGTATTATCCTGCACTGTGACATCACTGTGTGTATTATCCGGTACTGTGACATCACTGTGTGTATTATCCCTGTACTGTGACATCACTGTGTGTATTATCCTGTACTGTGACATCATTGTGTGTATTATCCTGTACTGGGACATCACTGTGTGTTATTATCCCCGTACTGTGACATTTCAGTGTGTATTATCCTGTGCTGTGACATCACTGTGTATTATCCCTGTACTGTGACATAACTGTTTGAATTATCCTGTACTGTGACATCACTGTGTGCAATATCCCTTTTTTGAAACATCGCTGTGCTCCAGAAAATACAGGCATACATGCTTTACACCACATTTATGTGTTTTAGACAGTTTTTAATTCTTTTATGCCACGTCCAATATTAGGTGCGTGGTTCATGGAAAGGGACATGGTTTAGTGTGTGATGCTGTGCACCAAAAAAAATGCCTCGAAATGTTGGCTTATATAGGGGCATGAAGTAAGCCAACTAATAGGTGGTGTGAAGTGAGACTAGACAGTCTAAACATGTGGCAGATTTATTAACACTATGATAAATGTGGCACAATGTAAGGCTATGTTCACACGGTGTATTACGGCGCACTATATGCGCCGCAGTACACCGTGTGTTTTGGGAATCGCGCTGATCAGCCGTAATCGGCGCAAACAATTGATATGTCAATTCTCCGTATTGTCCGTGCGGGGGGGACGACGCATAATCCATAGTTCTCTATAAGAGCAATGGATTACTGTGATTAAGCTGTGTGAACATACCCTAAGACTGTCTAGTCATCGTCTAAGACAGGGCCGGGACAAGGCATTTTGGTGTCCTAGGCAAGTACAGCCAATGGCGCCCCCCCCCCCCCTCACTCCCCCAAAAATTGCCCCCCCCTTAATCCTCTCGCCCCTGTGCCAGGCCCTCTCGACCCCCCCTGCACCAGTTACTCTCTCCCCTGCACCACTCTGTCCCCTGCAAAACACTCACAAAACCAAGACCCAAAACTATTACTACTAAAGGCTCAAATAATCCTGCCAGACCCTGACCGAACGTAATCCCCATATCAGCTGTACACAGGCTCTGATTACATATACCACCGCCATACAGGGACCATATAGTGGTAGATACTAGTTGTAAGTAGACGCTCTGCAGACATATAAGTGATTACACTGCAGTTACATTTAGTGACTCACAGGAGACATCTTTTCTGATCAGCGTCGTTCACTTTCCCTTTTCTTCTCCATCCGGTTCACACCTTCTCGCTGATTTCTCCCGACCAACACTCGTCCCTGCAGATTTGGACACAAATATCTTAGACTCCTCACATTTCCAGTAACTCCTTATTTATAGGTATATAAGTCCCTTCAGTTAGACAGGTATATATGCCCCCTCAGATAGGAAGCTATATAGGTCCCTGCAGTTAGACAGGTATATATCTCCCCTCAATTAGGCAGGTATATATAGGTCCCCATCAATTAGGCAGGTATATAGATATGCCCTCTCAATCATGCAGGTATATAGATATATATGTCTCCTCAAATCAGGCAGGTATATAGATATTGTCACATTAGACAAGCTGAAATATAAAAATAGGGACACACAGGCAGGCATATAGGGGCAGACAGGCAGGTATATATGGGCACTGAGGCAGGCAGGCAGGCATATAGGGGCACTGAGGCAGGCAGGCAGGCATATAGGGGCACTGAGGCAGGCATGTATATAGGGGCACTGAGGCAGGCAGGTATATAGGGGGCACTGAGGCAGACAGGCATATAAGGGCACTGAGGCAGGCAGGCATATTGGGGGCACTGAGGCAGGCAGGTATATAGGGGGTACTGAGGCAGGCAGGCATATAGGGGCACTGAGGCAGGCAGGTATATAGGGGCACTGAGGCAGGCAGGCAGGTATATAGGGGCACTGAGGCAGGCAGGCAGGTATATAGGGGCACTGAGGCAGGCAGGTATATAGGGGGCACTGAGGCAGGCAGGTATATAGGGGCACTGAGGCAGGCAGGCAGGCATATAGGGGCACTGAGGCAGGCAGGCATATAGGGGGCACTGAGGCAGGCAGGTATATAGGGGGCACTGAGGCAGGCAGGTATATAGGGGCACTGAGGCAGGCAGGCATATAGGGGCACTGAGGCAGGCAGGTATATAAGGGGCACTGAGGTAGGCATATAGGGGCAGTCAGGTAGGTATAGAGGAGGCACTGAGGCAGGCAGGCATATACGGGCACTGAGGCAGGCAGGCATATAGGGGACACTGAGGCAGGCAGGCAGGCATATAGGGGCACTGAGGCAGGCAGGTATATAGGGGGCACTGAGGCAGGCATGTATATAGGGGCACTGAGGCAGGCAGGCATATAGGGGCACTGAGGCAGGCAGGTATATAGGGGGCACTGAGGCAGGCATATAGGGGCACTGAGGCAGGCAGGCATATAGGGGCACTGAGGCAGGCAGGCATATAGGGGGCACTGAGGCAGGCATGTATATAGGGGCACTGAGGCAGGCAGGCATATAGGGGGCACTGAGGCAGCCAGGCATATAAGGGGCACTGAGGCAGGCAGGCATATAGGGGCACTGAGGCAGGCAGGTATATAGGGGGCACTGAGGCAGGCACATATAAGGGCACTGAGGCAGGCAGGCATATAGGGGGCACTGAGGCAGGCAGGTATATAGGGGGCACTGAGGCAGGCAGGTATATAGGGGCACTGAGGCAGGCAGGCAGGTATATAGGGGCACTGAGGCAGGCAGGTATATAGGGGCACTGAGGCAGGCAGGTATATAGGGGCACTGAGGCAGGCAGGCAGGCAGGCAGGTATATAGGGGCACTGAGGCAGGCAGGTATATAGGGGCACTGAGGCAGGCAGGTATATAGGGGCACTGAGGCAGTTAAAAATAACAACATTTATACTCACCTTATCTGCTTCCCGGCCGCGCGCTCCTCTTCTGCGGGACACTGGCGACGTCATCACGCGTCGCCAGCGCCGGGACGCTCCTCCAGCAGTTCCTTGGGACGCACAGCCTATGAGGAGAGGCAGCGTCGTGATGACATCACTTCATCGCGACGCTGCCCAGCGGAGCAGCACGGGGCCGCGGCGGGTCCTCAGCGCTGTGAGGACCCGGCGGCCCCGCTGTGTCGGAGCCGGACTGTCTGCGGAGCAGGGAGCGCTCGCTCTCTGCTTCACAGAAGCCCGCAGCTGTATGTGCGTCCAGCGGACGCACATACAGCTAAAGAGACCGCCAGAGCACCAGGCCCATGGCAGCGGCCTGGAGCCCGGCGAGGTTCGGGGCCCTTGCCTCGCGCCCTTAGAGACAGGCAGAAGTAGGCGCCCTAGGCGATCGCCTACCTCTGTCTATCCGTCGTCCCGGCCCTGGTCTAAGAGACAGACAGTATTGATAAATCTGCCCTATTAGTAATATAGTGCCATCACTCAGGCCATTATCACTATAATGTGCTATAACTATGCTCATTACCCTTGTATCATTGAAGCCGTTATCTCTGTACTGTGACACTACTTTATGCAATATTAATACTGTACTGTTTCATAGATTGTAAGGCTAAAAAAAGACAAGACGTCCATCCAGTTCAGCCTGTTGTGCTAAGGTGTTGATCCAGAGGAAGGCAAAAAACCCCAATGAGGTACAAGCCAATTGTCCTCATTTTAGGGAAAAATTCCTTCATGACTCCAATCTGGCAATCAGAAAAATCCCTGGATCAATGACCCCTCTCCTGAATCCTAGTCACTGTAACTTGTTATATTATTACGCTCCAGAAATGCATCCAAACCTTTTTGAACTCGGTTATTGAATTCACCATGACAAGTCCCTCTGGCAGAGAATTCCATAGTCTCACTGCTCTTACAGTAAAGAATCCCTTTCTGTGTTATGTAGAAACTTTCGTTCCTCAAGACGTAAAGGGTGCCCCCTTGTTCTAGATACAGCCCTGTGTATAAATAAATCTTGGGAGAGATCTCTATATTGACCCATGATGTATTTAAACATATTTATTATGTCCCCCGAAGCCTTCTTTCTCTAAACTAAAATAACCCTAATCTTGCTAATCTTTCTGGGTACTGTAGTCCACCCAGTCCTTTAATATTTTTGTTGCCGCCTTTGTACCTGTTCAAGCTCTACAATGTCTTTCCTGTGCACTGGTGCCCAAAACTGTACACAATATCCATGTGTGGTCTGACCAGTGACTTGTATAATGGGAGAATAATGTTCTCATCATGTGCATCATGCCCCTTTTAATGCACCCCATGATCCTATTTGCTTTGGCTGCTGCTGCCTGACACTGGCTGCTACAATTAAGTTTACTGTCCACCAGGATTCCCAAGTCCTTCTCCATGTCACTTTTACCCAGTGTTTTTTCCATTTAACATGTAATCATGTAATGGATTTTTCCTCCCCATGTGCATACCTTGCATTTATCAGTTTTAAACCTCATCTGCCATTTCCCTGCCCAGGCCTCCAACTTATCCAGATCCCTTTGTAATAACACATTATCCTCTATCGTGTTGATTACTTTACAGAGCTTAGTATCGTCTTCAAAGATCGATATTCTACTGTGTAATCCCTGTGTAAGATAATTAATGAAAATGTTAAAGAGGATAGGGCCCAAAACTGAGCCCTGTGGTACCCCACTAGTAACAGGGATCCAGTCTGAGAAAAGCAGAAATTGACGAGGATGGGATTCGAACCTATGCATGCATAGCACAATGGATTAGCAGTCCATCGCCTTAACCACCTTAACCACCTCGCCCTGACCCTGTGATGTCTCTTTGTGCATGATTCAAATGAATTCATTTTTATTTATTTATTTTCGTTACCCCCATATTATTGTTCATTTTATATAGAGATCGGTACAGCTTCGTGAGTCTTATCATTTGATTTCTGCCATGTACAGTTTTATTACAGATTGCATTAGAAAACCCATAAGAGCGTCGCTCGCTCTCCCATTGGTCCAAATAACCGCGCCTCTTTTAACTGAGCCAATCACAAACAGAGCTCGCTCTGCATTTCTTTTCCCATAGAACTCTATGAGAAGGTAGCTCAGCCGCTGATTGGCTAAGCAGGACGAGCCCCACTTCCCCCAACCAATCACAGTACTAGAATATTTCCCCTAGACAGTAATAACTTTTAGGCGCCCTTCTATCGCGCCCTTCTTGCTCCACTCAAATAGACGCACTAAATCTGATTGGTGGATTCATATCTGCCGCCTGGGCTCAACCCATCAGCTCCTTTCTGCCTTTTTTACTGTATTTTGAACTGTCCTGCTTTTTCATGTGATTGGTCAATACTTCTCCATAGTTTTTAATGGGCCACTGTCGCTCCTATTCTGATTGGCTGGTTTATGCCGACCAATGAGATGCGCTTACAGAATTTGAATTACTGTATTTCCCGTCAATTTCCAAGATCCTAATTCCTGATGTTGCGCCGTTCTTGATTTTTGGAAAGTGATATTTTTTTTTTTTTTTTTTTTTTTAAGGTTTGAGCTCTTTTTCTGATAATGTTTTACACCTAATAAAAACGCTTTTTGGAATCATTCTCCATGCCGCATGGAGCTGAGATTTATTTTGCGATCTTCTATCTGTTTCCTCTCATGTTACATTCTCGCTCCACTTCGCCTCCTCCGGCTCGTTTAGACCAACTTCAACTAGGTCTGCCTGTCGGAGCTGGCGAGCGCTGCAATGCGCCGCACTTTGCCGAGCCGCGATCATGCATGCCTCGGAGTATTCGAATGTGCCGCGTCCCGCCCCAGAACGCCCACACCGCGCCCATTGCACGCCCCTTCATGTGAGGCGCAGCCGAAAGTGGCGAAGGTTGCGCCTAACATCGCATCCCTGCGTCCGACAGGGGATTCGGATCGGTGAGGCACCGTTTTTGCCAGAAAACAGGCGCAAATCCCAATCATACATGTCGCCCTTTATCTTTGTACTGTGACATTACGGTGCACCTTATGCTGATATTGTGACATTACTGTGTGCATTATCCCTGTCCTGTGTGCATTATTTACTGTGACACCACTGTGAGCATTATTCCCATCCATTACAGCTACCATAACAGTTATTAACTCCTTAACGACGCGCACCGTCTTTTGACGGCGGCCGGTGCGGGTCGTTCGTCTGCAGCGACGTCTTTTGACGTCGCTGCAGACATCGGGGTTTGCGGCGCCCGGTGCCGCAGCTGCGCTGGGATCCTGAACTACACAGCCCCGATCCCAGAGCATCTCCTGCAGGCATCGGGGAGCGGAGGAAACCTCAGCAACCCAATGCTTTAACCTTTTGATTGTAGCGGTGCGTTACCGCAGTGCAATCAAAGGGTTCCCCTGCTCTGTCGGGTGATCGGAACACCCGGTGACCCGACAGAGCTCGGGGAATGGCTGCACAGTCAGCCCTGGGGACCTAGAGTGGCCCCAGAGTTGTCTGTGTATGAAGCCAGTGATTAGGACGCACTGTGTGCTGTCCTAATCACTGCCTGTGTCAGACTGACACAGATTAGCATGTATTAGCATATATGAATATGCTAATATATTACTAAGTGTAAAAAAAAATTTAAAAAAATGTTAAAAAGTTTCTCCTTCATGGGAGTCAAAAAAAAAGTACAAAAAAAACATAAAAAGTGTAAAAAAAAAAGAATAAAAAAAATAAATAATAAAATAAAAATAAATATTTAATAAAAAATAATTGTACATAAATTACACGCACAAAAAAACCTACACATATTTGGTATCCACACGACCGTAATAACCTGTAGAATTAATCTAACAAGTTATTAAGTGTGAAATGTTAATGGTGTAAAAAAAAAAATGAAAAAAACAAAAAAAATTTTTTGGAAAAAAATAAAAAAAATACTGCAATTATTTATAAGTGTACTTAAACTATCCCTTATAAAGTACAACTTGTCTTGAATAAAACGAGGCCTCATCCAACTGCGTCATTGAAAAAATAAAAAAGTTACAACTGTTTAAATGCAAGGAGGCCAAAACTAAAAAAAATGTTCTGGTCATTAACTACTTTTCAGGCGTTCGGCTTAAGGGGTTAAACTTGATGCTGAAAGTGGTCTTGGTGGAGTGGAGTCCCATTGCATGCTTTGCCATGGGGCACCATGGTTACTTGGTAGGCCCATGGGAATGCATCTTTTAAAAGATTATGGGGAAGTTATGGATTAGAAGACCAATATCTGAAGCAGACATCAAGACAATATTTTATACATGTTATAAGGATGTTGGGTTGCTCCCATAATCATTATTGTTGATCTGTCCACTTTTTTCAGGATGTGAGAACGTGCCTGACGATTCCGATCCAACATGATTGAATGGAATAGCTTCCACATACAAAGCCAATATATGTCTGATTCATTCCACTGTTAGTCCTACAAGGATGAGTTTTGAAGGTGGAAATGGCAAATGGAGACAGAACCTTCTACAGACCCGACCCGAAGTCCCAGCAGCGACAGCAGCAGCTCCAGTGATAGAAGTAAGACGAGCGGCAGCAAGCAGTCCCTCAGCGACAACTCATCTTCTGGGACGCCGGAAAAGTCTAAAACGTGAGGCAAAAACACCAGAGAGGACGCCAGAGAAAGGGAAGAACAGGATACCCCAAACATTCCCCCGAGTTGGTAAGAACTTCTAATACCTATAGAACGAGGACACTGGGGCACATTTATTATTGGATATTATGCCAAAAACACTGGTACTCTGTATTACGCCACATGTATTATGAGTTTGAGTTTCTAGGCACTTCTGTGCCTCGTTCAACAAAGAGGACCATGGCTTTGTGCACAACACCATGCAACAAAATTGGGGCACAATTCAGCTCCGCCCACGGGGAAAAGTATTTAAAGAGCCCCTATCCCTAACAAAAAAACACAAAAATTTGATGTAATAAAATTAAAAGACTTTTAAAAATAATGTCATTAGCAAATAGAGGATTTCCCTCATTTTTTCGGGGGAAAGGATTTTATTTCACTTTGTAACTCGGAGCCCTTATCATTGTGTGAAAAAAGAAAAACGTGCAGGGGGAGTGGGGCATAGCTGCTTGTACGGGGTGATCTGGTCTCTCCTACATACAGGCTCAGCATGGAGACAGAGTTTCCCTATTGTTTCACCCCCTCATCCATAGAAAAAGGGGGCTCATATTACCCCTTGCTGGGTTCCCAGATGTAGATTTACGGCTCCCCCTTGCACATTGGACCTCCCGTCAGAAGCGGAATTGAAATAACTGTCAACATTTCATCCACAGCTGTCAGTCCCGCGTGGCCCATTTCAGAGGTGTTTTAAAAGGGGCCACGTTTTTTAAAAAAACTGAATTACGGGGAAATGCTTTGATTTCCTAATGAAGCATTTTTGAGAAAGTGTTTGTATTTTAGTCTCCTGTTTCTTATGAGGTTTTTCTAAGGTAAGGTACTCTTTTTAAAATTGAAATCCCCGTGGGTTCTGACTTGAAATATCGTCTAAAACCAGAAGTAAATCTTCCCAATGACCCAAAAGAAAAAAATCCCGTGTAGGCCAAAAAACTATTTTCCAGTCAAATTTTTTTAAGGGGGAAAAAAAATTAGAACTGTTGTTTTCCATTTCCCTTAGACGTGCGGATCCATGTCCAAAAACGCATCCAAAAGTTCGGATGTGGGCCCCATCCAAAACCCCATAGCATAAATGGGGGCTTTTTTTTGACTATAAATCCGCTGGAATCTGCTGCAAAAAAAAAAATCCTAAAATCACCTGAAAATACTCACTGAAAACCGTGTCGTCCGACGGGTTTTCAAGGGTTTTAAAATCCAAGCACATTTTACGTGTCGTATGGACGTACTCTTAGTGGCATACGGTAAGCCAATTAACATACAGTACAATGTAAAGTTAGACTAGATATTCTAAACCTGCACCAGATCTATCAACATAAAGGTAAATGTGGCACATTGTGATACTGTCTAGTTAAAACTTTAATAAGTTTTTGAAAGTCTGAAAAAAACATGCCCCACTGTGTTTGGGGTGGGATAAGAGAAGGGCTCTATGTTTCTTGCGGTAGCTTTTAGGGCTTGGCCCCACGGGCACCGTTATTTTTTTTTTTTCAGAGGGTTTTTGGGGTTTTGCAAACCGTCTGAAAACCGCAAGCAAGCTCCCCCAAGATTTATGGAAAATCCATGCACGGATTTTCCGCCAGGTGGTTTGCCACACAGCCGGCAGTCCGAAAAGCTTAGAACATGATCGTTCTTTCGCCTGGTTTTTGGGCAGAACATGAATATGTGGGTGCAAAGGGGGAGGACTTGAATCCGCAAACCGGTCTGTGCCGTGTAAATGCGGCCTTATTTACCTACAGAAAAGAGTCCACGGCACTTAAAGGTTGCTAGTGACAAATATGCAATAAATGCTTTATTTTTCCCCCAAAAAAATGATTTTTTGGGGGAACACCCACAGAAATTTTTTTATCCCAAAATTTTCCCTTGATCTTAAATTCACCATACAGTAAAAAAAGAGTTTTAGGGCCCTCTACATGGCAAGCATTTCCATCCGGTCTTTGGATTTAAATATCCCCCCAAAACCCCAAAAGAAAAACTGACGTAGTCTACCGGCTTCAAAAAATTCTGAGGTTTGATTTCAAAACTGCTGTTTTTGCCAAAAACTTGGAACATGTTCCATCCTCAGCTGGATTTCCCTCTGAATACGGAGGAAAAGTCACTATTGAAGTCTTTGGGATGGTTTGAAAACAATGGAAAACTTTGTTAAAGGGGGTTTGGTGTGTGCGTGTGCTTTTGCGGGGGGGTGTGCGTGTGGGGTGCGTGTGCGTGTGCGGTGTGTGTGTCCCCACTAACCGTTCTTTTACATCTGTTCCCTATTTACAAACTGGGGCATTTGTGGTTCCATGTTCCATAGCAAATAGTTGAAGTCCAGCATGCCACAGCAGCAATATGAGGTGAAGATGAGGTGAAATCTTCTTAAAGGGAATGTGTCATCAAAATATGACTTATTGTTTAACTCATGTTTTTATGTTAATTTTTGGGGGTTTTGTTACATTTTCCATATCACTTTTAATATATATTTTTTTAATTTAATTCCTGTAGTTTTCCCCCTTTGGCCCCTAGGCTAATATTAGTCTGACACTTCTGTTTTAGAGAAAAATTCTCGTGTCACCATTTTTCAACACAAGCGGGGCAAAAGAAAGGAGACACCAGGTGATAGATAAAACAGGATCCCCAATCACAAGAGGGATGTCATAGCTCCTCCCTCCATGAACTTCCCCGGTCACAAACATGCCCAGAAAAAACCCCTATGAATAAGGGGGCGGAGACAGTTTAAGGCCCAATGTCCAGGAACTCCTGTAAAGCTCTCTCTAATGCGCTAAAAGCACTGCAGGGAAAAGCGTCCCCGCATCCAATATAGACGGTGAATTGGAAAACACAAACGGAAAAAAAAAAACGGGTAAGAGGGAAAAAAAAAGATCAGGGTCTTTATTTTTAAAAATAAAGAAAAAAATTGGCGACAGATTCCCTTTACAGGGCCAGGCAGCAAAACAAATTAAAAAACCCCTTTCCCGCCGTCCCCAAACTAAAAAAAAAAAAAACCTTGTGTGCTGGAGTTACATTTAATGAATATACCTGTTACGACTTACATACAAAATCAACTTAAAGAGGCTGTCTTACTACAAGGATTGCTGCTTCTTATGTTAAAGATCTTGCAAAAACAAGTCACTTCCTACCTATTCCAAGATATCCCCTCTTGTATGGGCTGCATCAGCTCCTCAGGTCGCTATAGCTACAGACTGTTCAATCTTTTCCTGATAGGCTGCCAGCACTGGTTGCTATAGCTACAGACCTGTTTTCTCCTGATAGGCTGCCAGCGCTGGTCGCTATAGCTACAGACCTGTTCAATTCTCTCCCGATAGGCTGCCCGCACTGGTTGCTATAGCTACAGACCTGTTCAATCTCTCCTGATAGGCTGCCAGCACTGGTTGCTATAGCTACAGACCTGTTTGATCTATCCTGATAGACTGCCAGCGTTAGTCGCTATAGCTACAGACCTGGCTTCTACTGCAGCCTAGTAGTAACAGAAAAACCGCCTGAATTCAAAATGAAATCAAGAACAGGGGGACTGAGTGTGATGGAATCATGTAGTGAGACAAACCCCTTTAAGAACAAAAAACTTCAGTCCCTATCCCAGTTAGTTACCTGGCGGACAGCATTTTGGGGTTTGTTGTATATATATGAGAGAGAGCTACTATTCTATTTAGATGGATATATCTCTATACTGTCTAACAAAAAACTATTGAAAAACCAAAGCCAAAATCTGTGCCAAAATCTACACCAAGAAACAAACACTTGGTTTTTGTGTAAAATACTGCTCAAAATACTCATCGGACTAAGGCTACGTCTACACAGCGCTGGTTTACAGTTGTTTTTTTTTAAGTGGATTCAGTACTTAGAATTTGCCAAAATCCGACTGTAAACCATCCCCATAGACCTCAATGGAAAACCTGAGCCCTTTTCTACACGGCTCAGGTTTTCTGAGGTTGGATTTCAAAACCAACGGTTTTATAATCCGCCAGAAAGCGGCAGATTGTAGTGCTGTTCAATCGAATGGGACGCCCGAAATCCACAAACCGCGACAAATAACGGGAGAAAAAAGGAGTAAAAAAACCCAAAAACCAAGTGTTGAGTTGTAATTAGCATCCGACCAATACTTTGTCCTCTGCTGCGTACGCGACAACTTAGCGGTTTTAGGATTCAGAATCCGGCGAGTATTTTGTCCTTTGTCGTGTGGACGCAGCCCATTAAATCCGCGACTTTGTCGTGACATTTCGGTTAATAGAAAACTAGAAAGCTTTAATTATACAACTCATGAAATTGAAGTTAAAGGGGTTTTGTCATTTCAAAGATCATAGTTCAACAGGTGGGGACGAAAAATCTAAGCTTGTAGGCCCTTGGTTATCATAAGCAAAGTGCTATGGCTTAGTGAGAATGGGCCGTTTGTTTAATTCTTGGAAGTGAGAAAGTTGCTTCCGGTCGGGTTACGCCCAGGTCCTGCCCCCAGTCGTATTCGGGAACGCACGTCAGAAGGAGTAGCAGGGGGAGCGGGAGGGGAGGGAGAAGGGACATGTGTGCATTCGGAGAGAGGAGGACGTCCGCCACATTGCGGGTGAAATGGAGTAAGCTGTGCATAGGGAGCACGAATGTAGATGTCGTGAACGGGATATATAAGAAAGTAAAAAAAAAACGGATATAGAGAGTCTCTTTCCCAGAGTCTGAATGTCAAATGCCCATTCTAATTACAAAGTATGTAGAGGAGGTGAGAAAACGTAGATATACACTATCGAGTTACACTTTGCTTTTCACTTACACACTGATTACTTAGTCTCCGACTAGCTGAGAACTGTCCCCCCCCCACCCCCTGCTCACACAGAATTAGATTCTAATGTTGCACCTTTGGGGAGAGAGAGATTACACCCTGCATGGGAGCAGAAACCACACCCTCTCCATTTCCATAAGCTCTGATCTTGAGCAAAACCAGTTATAACGGCTGCCAAATGGTGAAACGATAAAACCCCTTTAAGGAGATGGATGTAGAAGGTTTATCTAGTCACCAAACACTGGGAGCAGCGATAGCAATGGAGTGGGTGCAGAGAGTTGTAGGTTATAGTCTTGGCTGGCCAGTAGATGGTGGTGGTAGTGGAGCTGAGAGTTTAGAGGCAAATGCAGTAGGCATGAGACATAGTGAGAAGCTCTTGTAGCCATCGGGCAGGAGTTTTAGTTATGGGCTTTTAGTTACCTGTCTTCCACTCCCCGTCTCTGAGCATACACTTACTTTTGGATGTGACCAGCTGTAATCTGAGGGTTAACCCGGTAACAAGTGTTTAAAGGTTTATACCACTAAAGACATTTATCTCTAGGATAGGTAATAAATATCTGAGCGCTGGGGGTCCCAGTGATTGCTAAAATGGGCTCCCCAACCCCTGGTCCTTCCTCGCAGTGCTCCAACGGGACCCCCAGCAATCAGATGTTTATCACCTATCTTGTTGATAGGTGATAAATGTTTTTCCGTGCACAATCCCTTTAATTTCACCCGCAGCACCACCACAGTGGATATGAAGCATTGCACAATGGAATCAATGTATGTATGACCTGCAGAAGAACAACCAAACCAGGGTAAAGGTGGTGGACTGAGCCAGAACTTGTCGTATTGAGTTATACACTGTCCTGTATGTATGACTGTGAAGAACAGCAGAACCACGTGTAAAGGTTTGGTGCCTGAGCCAGACTTGTGGTATTGGCTCTACATGCCCTGTATGTGATGACCTTGCAGAGAACAGCCAGACCACGGTAAAGGTGAGTGCCTGAGCCAGACTTGTGGTATTGGCTCTATAATGCACTGCATGTATGACCCCTGTAAGTAAGAACAGCCAGACCAGGGGGGGTTGGTGGTAAAGGTGCGGTTGTGCAGAGCCAGACTTGTGGTATTGGCTCTACAATGCTCCTGTATGTATGACCTGCAGAAAGAACAGCCTGCCCAGGTAAAGGTGGTGCCTGTGCGCATGACTTGTGGTATTGCTCTAACACTTGTCTGTATGTATGACCTGCAGAAGAACAGCAGACCAGGCGTAAGGTGGTGCTGTGCCAGGGACTTGTGGTATTTGCTCTCTACTGCACTGCATGTATGAACTGAAGAAGACAGCCATACCAGGGTAAAAGGTGGTGCCTGAGTCAGACTGGTGGTATTGATCTATCCACTGCCCATGTATGTATGACCTGCAGGAGAACAGCCAGCCAGGTAATGGTGGTGCCGGAGCCAGACTTGTGGTATTGCTCTACACTGTCCTGTATGTATGACTGCAGAAGAACATACCAGGTAAAGGTGGTGCCTGAGCTGAATTGTGGTATTGGCTCCTTACACTGCCCTGGGGCAATGTATGACCTGAGAAGATACAGCCAGACCAGGTAAAGGAGGTGCCTGAGCCAAGACATGGGGTATTGCTCTATTACTGCCCTGTATGTATGACCTGCAAAAGAACAGCCAGACCCACGGTAAGGTGGTGCCTGAGTCAGACTTGTGGTATTGTCTCTACATGACCTGTATGTATTGACCTGCAGAAGAACAGCAGACCAGGGTAAGGTTGGGTGGTGCCTGAGCCACGACTTGTGGTATTGCTCTACACTGTCCTGTATGGTGAACCTGCAGAGAGAATCCATACAGGGTAAAGGTGGGTGCGAAGCCAGACTTGTGGTATTGGCCTCTACACTGCCCTGTATTTGTATGACCTGCAGGGAGAACAGCCACAGACTAGGGTAAAGGTGGTGCCTGAGCAGACTTGTGGTATTGTCTCTACACTCCTGTATGTAATGACCTGCAGAAGAAACAGCTGTCCAGGGTAAAGGTGGTGCCTGAGCCAGACGTGTGGTATTGGCTCTACACTGCCCTGTATTTATGAACTGCAGAAAGAACGCCAGACAGGTTAAGGTGGTGCCTGAGCCTGACTTGTTGGTATTGGCTTCTACAACATATCCTGTATGTATGAGCTGCAGAAGAACAAGCCAGACACGGAAAAGGTGGTGCTGAGTCAGGACTTGTGGTATTGGACTCTACATTGCCTGTATGTATGACCTGCAGAAAAGAACAGCAGACCGGGTAAAGGTGGTGCCTCGAGCCGACTTGTGGTAGTGGCTCTACACTGCCCTGTATGTATTTACCTGCAGAAGAACAGCACAGACCAGGGTAAAGGTGGTGCGCTGAGCCAGACTTGTCGTATTGGCTTACACTGTCTTGTATGTATGACCCGCAGAAAGAAACAGCCCAGGACCAAGGTTAATGGTGGTATGCCTGAGTCAGATCGGTGGTACTTGGCTCTATATGCACTGTATGTATGGGACCTGCAAGAAGAACAGCCATGACCATGGTAAAGGTGGTTGCTGAGCCAGATTGTGTATTGGCTCTACATGTCTTGTATGTATGACCTGCATGGAAGAACATACCAGGGTAAGGTCGTGCATGGAGCCAGATCTTGTTGTATTGGCTCTACACGTGCCTTTATGTATGACCTGCAAAAGAGCAGCTCGACCAGGGTAAAGGTGGTGCCTGAGCAGACTTGTGGTATTGGCCTCTCACTGCAACCTGTTTTTATGACCCTGCAGAAGAACGCCAGACCCAGGGTAAGGTTGTGCCTGAGCCAGACTTGTGGTTTGGCTCTACACTGCCCTGTGATGTAGACCTGCAGAAGAACAGCCAGACAGGTAAAGGTGGTGCTGAGCCAGGACTTGTGGTATTGGTTTACACTGCACCTGTATGTATGACTGCAGAAGAGAAAAGCCAGGACCCAGGGGTAAAGGTGGTGCCTGAGCCTGACTTGTGGTATTTGGATTACACTAGACCTATAGGTATGACCTGCAGAAGAACACCAGACCAGGGTATAAGGTGGTGCCTGAGCAGACTTGTGGTATTGGCGCTATGCTGACCTGTATGTATGACCTGCCAGAAGAAACAGCCAGACCAGGGTTAAGGTGGTGCCGGAGCCAGACTTGTGGGGCATTGGCTCTACACTGGCCTGTATTGTATGGACTGCAGTAAGACTTACCAGGGTTAAAAGCTGAGTGCCTGAGCCAGACTTGTCGTATTGGTTCTACAATGCCTGTTGTATGACCTGCAGAAGAAATCAGCCAGACAGGGTAAGTGGTGGCTGAGCCAGACTTGTGGTATTGGCTCTACAACTGGTCCTGTATGTTGTATGACTGGGCAGAAGAACAGGACCAGGGTAAGGTGGTGAATGAGCCAGACTTGTTGTATTGGCTACTACCACCTGCCCTGTATGTATGACTGCAGAAGAACAGCAGACCAGGGTAAGGTGGTGCCGCGAGCCAGAGTGTGTTTTGGCACTACACCATGCCCTGTATGTAGAGCTGCAGAAGAGATCCAGGACCAGGGAGTAAGGTGGTGAATGAGTCAGATGTGTGGTATTGGCTCTACACGCCCTGCATGTCATGACCTGCAGAAGAACAGCCAGACAAGGATAAAGGTTAGTGCTGAGCCCAGACTTAGGGTATTGGCTCTAATGCCCTGTATGTATGACATGCAGTAAGAAACAGACAGACCAGGGTAAGGTTGGTTGCCTGAGCAGACTTGTTGGTATTGCTCTACACTGCGCCTGTATGTTATGACCTGCAGAAGAGAAACAGCCAGGGAACCAGGGTAAAAAGTGGTGCATGAGCAGACTTGATGGTATTGGCTCTACACTGCCCTGTATGTATGACCCTGCAGAAAGAAACAGGCCCAGACCAGGGTAAAGGTGGTGCCTGAGCCAGACTTGTGGTATTTTCTCTACCCTGCCTGTATGTATGACTGCAGAAGAACTGATCAGGGGTAAAGGTGGTGCCTGAGCAGACTTGTGGCTATTGGTTCTACATGCCCTGTATGTTATGACTGCGAAGAACAGCCAGACCAGGTAAGTGTGCTGAGCCAGACTACTGTTGGTATGGGCTTACATGCCCTGTATGTATGACATGCAAGAAGAACAGCCAGCACCTGGGTAAAGGGTGGTGCCTGAGCCAGACTTGTGGTATATTGGCCATACACTGCCCTGTATGTATGACCTGCAGATAGAACAGGCCTAGACAGGGTAAAGGTGTCGGCCCTGAGACAGGACTTGTGGTATTGTCTTACACGCCCTGTATGTATGACCTGCAGAAGAAAGTTCAGGGTAAAGGTGGTGCCTGTGCCACCACTTGTGGTATCTGCTCTACACTGCTCTGTATGTTGACCTGCAGCAACAACGCCAGACCAGGGGGTAAAGGTGGTGCTGAGCCCAGACTTGTGGTATTGGCTCTTCTACACTGCCCTGTATGTATGACCTGCAGAGAAACAGCCAGGCCACGGGTAAGGTGGTGCTGAGCCAGATTGTGGTATTGACTCTACACTGCCTGTATGGTGATGACCTGCAGAAGAGCAAGCCAGACCAGGGTTAAAGGTGGTGCCTGAGCCAGACTTGTGGGATTGGCTCTACAATGCTCTGTATGTATGACTGCAGAAGAACAGCCAGACCAGGGTAAAGGTGGTGCCTGAGGCCCAGACTTGTGGTATTGGCTTCTACATGCCCTGTAATGTAGGACCTGCAGAAGAACAGCCAGACCAGGGTAAAGGTGGGTGCCTGAGCCAGGGACTTGTGGTATTGGCTCTACACTTGCCCTGTATGTTGACCTGCAGAAGGAACAGAGACCAGGGTTAAGGTGGTGCCTGAGCAGGATTGTGGTATTGTCTCTACACTGCCATGATGTCATGACTGCAGGAAGAACAGCCAGACCAGGGTAAATGTGGTGCCTGAGCCAGACTATGTGGTATTGCCTCTACCACTACCGCCCTGTATGTATGACCTGCAGAGGAAGAAAGCAGACCGGGTAAAGGTGGTGCCTGAGGCAGACTTGTGGTATTGGCTCACACTGCCATGTATGGTATGAACCCTTTTGCAAAAGGGGGGGGAAGAACTCGCCAGCCAGGGTAAAGGTGGTGCCTATGAGCAGAACTTGTGGTATTGGCCCTAACGTCCTGTATGTATGGACCTGACAGAAGAACTCAGCTTCATAAATTCTGGTGCATTCTACACTGTCTTAAAGCGATTTATGACTGAGCCAATGTTCATACATGTCACCCTAAGTGGCCATATGTTAGTAAATCAGAAGTTAGAGCCCTGGTTGTCAACCTTGAATTATCTCCTTGGAAGCTGAGAATACCCGTGGTCGGCAGTTTTTGAGAGGTTAAATCATAAGTGCAGAGACATGTCAGTGTAGCTCGGACTTAAAGAGAACCTGTCACATAGATTATGCCCCCCTTGCTGAGGGCAGCACAAGCTAGTGTCAGACCTCCCCCCTTGCTGTTTCCAGCGCTTGTGTCCCTTTTCTGTAAGATGCAGCAGTTGTTAGAGCATTTACCCTCAAATCTTATTCATGAGCAGGTGTTTAGCCCCGCCCACCAAGGTAGACCGCCCATCATGACGTTATTCATATGTTTCTACCTATTAAAAGTAATACCGGTTTTTATAAGTTGAGGGGGTGGGGCTAGCCTCCGAATTGCCGGTGGTTTGAAATAAACTGACTCTTTGAAGGACTTCTTCGGAATGATCTTTCTGGCTGAAAACTGCAGACAGATTTGGAGCATTTAATAATACACGAAAAACTCCGCATCTACAGGAATAAGGGGCACAGCGCTGGAAACAGCAGGTCTGACACTGGCTTGTGCTGCCATCAGCAAGGGGGGCATAACCTATGTGACAGGTTCACTTTAACAAGATGTAAGCAAGTGGAGGTTTTCTAAAGACTCAGGTTAGGTCCACCCCTGTATTTTTATTTCCAGTTTTCTGTTCCATCATAAGAACATGGCCAGCACTTACTTTCAACAGCACTACGGGTTGGCCTCCATTCACTTTTTCTTTCCCCTGCGGGCATAAGCACCCAAACGAAGTGACATGTCACTTCTTTTTACGTGCAGGTACTGTGCACCAGGGAATATATATCAAGTTATTGTAGAGCAGGGGCCCTCAAACTTTTTTAACCGGGGGCCAGTTCACGGTCCCCCAGACCATTTGAGGGCCAGTATATAGTTTAAAAAAAAGTTTTACTTTTGTGGGTCGATTCAATTACGGTGATACCCAATTTATTATTGGCCCAGAAGGTATAGGTAGATTTAGGTGGCCCAGCAGGTATAGGTAAGCATTTAGGTGGCCCAGCAGGTATAGGTAGATTTAGGTGGCCCAGCATATATAGGTAGATTTAGGTCCCCCAGTATATATATAGGTAGATTTAGGTGGCCCAGCAGGTCTAGCTAGATTTAGGTGGCCCAGCAGGTGTAGGTACATTTAGGTCCCCCAAGCAGTTGGGTACTTTAGGTGGCCCAGCAGGTGTAGGTGACATTTAGATCCCCCAGCAGCTCTGTAGGTACATTTTGGTTCGGCCCCAGCTGGTGTAGGTACATTTTTAGGTGGCCCAGGCAGGTGTAGGTACATATTAGGTCCCCAGCAGCTGTAGGTACATTTAGGTGGCCCAGCAGGTGTAGGTACATTTAGGTGGCCCAGCAGGTGTAGGTACATTTAGGTGGCCCAGCAGGTGTAGGTACATTTAGGTGGCCCAGCGGGTGTAGGTACATTTAGGTGGCCCAGCAGGTGTAGGTACATTTAGGTGGCCCAGCGGGTGTAGGTACATTTAGGTGGCCCAGCAGGTGTAGGTACATTTAGGTGGCCCAGCGGGTGTAGGTACATTTAGGTGGCCCAGCGGGTGTAGGTACATTTAGGTGGCCCAGAGGTGTAGGGTACATTTAGGTGGGTCCAGCAGGTGTAGGTACAATTTAGGTGGCCAGCAGTGTAGGTCATTTGGGTGGCCAGCGGGTTGTAGGTACTTTTAGGTGGCCCAGCGGGTGTTGGTACATTTAGGTGGCCCAGCGGGTATAGAGATAGTTAAAAATAAAAAACTGACATCACTCACCTGACCTCGCTCCCTGCCGCTGTCGCTGCTCCGGTCTTTCTTCACATGCAGCGTGATGACGGTCACGCCGCCCGTGCTGTGGACTCTGGTGAGGCGCATCCTTCCTGCGCCTCACCAGAGTACTATGCAGAGCGGGAGAGCCCTGCTCGCAGAGCATCTATATGTATGTTTGCGTACGGAGGACGGCTAACATACAGTTAGTCCCAAGGGCGCCGCTGCCATCACCGATTCGCCAAGGTTCCTAGGCCGATTCTTAGCGATCGTATCGACTTAGGACCCTAAACGATCGGCTTGGCGGCGGATAGCTGGCATGACGGGGACTATGTGGGTGGGGGATCACCTCTGCAGCGGGTGCCTGAGGGCGGGACATTACATATATATGGGAGGTGTCTGTTAGTGGTGGAGGGACGGACACTGTGCAATGAATACGCAGAATGTCTGCCTCTGCCACTCACAGGCACCTCCCATTTTTGTAAAATGTCCGCCCTACAGGCACCTCCCATCGCTGACAGTGTCCGCCCCCAGAAGATGGGGTCCATGCGTCGCGCTGCTCGCACGTGGTTTTCATATTACCTGTCAAGCCCGCGGCACCTCCCATCGTATGTGGCCGGTGAAAGTGATGTGAGATCGCTGAAGCGCGACAGCAGGGGCCAGCTTATAGAGATCGCACAATGACTCAGAGGACTGCGGCTCTGCCCGCTGCCACCGCCGGTGTCTTGCTAAATATCAGCAGCGGGCCGTAGTTTGAGGACCCCTGTTGTAGCGCATTGCAGCACAATTACGCCCCATAAGGGTGCGTTCACACAGCAAAGGACAAAAACAGCTCTGTTTTTGCCTCACGTTTTAAGAGGTTTTTGAACCATTTTTTTTCCGGTTTCCCAGCGGTTTTGTCACAGTTTTCAAGCTGAATAGTGTAGTGAATGCAAAAGGATTCCTAATTGGTGCAAGAAACCATGTGATTTTTTTTATCACCACCAATTAACAATGATGCGCACCGGCCGACGTCGTCACTTTAAGCACATGTGCATGTTAGCAGCATAGAAATTTGGTTAGTTTAGACTAAAAAGAGGATTTATAGACTCTTGTTCACACTGAAGTGCTTTTGAGGAAGTTTTTGTATAAAAAAAAAGTGCAAAAGAACCTCCAAAAACAGCCCCACAAGGGGTGGGATCATTCTTCATTTTTTTTTTTGCAAAAACTGAAAACCGCCCAAAAAACACGTTAAAAAAACCCGCGCCAAAAAACCACCGTACTTTTTGGGGCGGTTTTCATTAAACCCCAAAATTTTAATTTTCCCGTCAAAAAAACCGGTGGGAAATGAACATTTTCAATGTTTTGCATCCGCCGAAGCCCTAAAAAACCCCCCCGCGGAAAAAACGTTCCTGGGGGCGCGGCAGTTTTTCTTTCGGGGTCTATGGAAAAATTTTTGTTTCAGGTTTTAGAGGGTTTTTGTAAAACCCAAACCCTCGAAAAAAAAACCCCAAAAAACCCCTCACCGGGGGACTGCCCAAATACGTGTGTGAACATACCCCAAGTGGGGGAGTGAGTGTGTGTGCGCGGGGGGGGAGTGAGTTTGGGGGTGTGTTTGACGCGGGAGTGAGTCTGTGTGCGCGCGGGAGTGAGTCTGTGTGTCCCGGGGGGATGAGTCTGTTTTGCGCGGGAGGAGTCTGTGGTGGGGGATTGAGTCTGGGGTGTGCGGGGGGAGTGAGGGGGTTTGCGCGGGGGAGTGTTGGCGGGAGTGAGTGTGTGGGGGGGAGTGAGTGTGTGCGCGGGATGTGTGTGTGGGGCGGGAGTGTGTGGTGGCGGGAGTGTGTGTGCCGGGGAGGAGTGTGTGCGGGGAGTGGGTGGTGTGGCGGGGTGAGTGTTTGGTGTGTGCGGAGTAAATTTTTAAGGGGTGTGTGGGGGGTGAGGTGTTTTTGGGGAGTGATTTGTTTTGTGGGGGAGTAAAGTGTGTGTGTGCGGGAGTGAGTGTGTGGGTGTGTGCAGGAGTGAGTGTGTGGGTGCGGGAGTGAGTGCTTGTGCGCGCGGGAGTGAGTGTGTGTGTGCGGGAGTGAGTGTGTGTGTGCGGGAGTGAGTGAGTGTGTGTGTGTGCAGGAGTGAATTAGTGTGTGTGTGCGGGAGTGAGTGTGTGGGTGTGTGAGGGGAGGTGGGGTGCGGGAGTGAGTGTTGGGGAGCGGGGGGGTGGGTGGGTTGTGTGCGGGAGTGAGTGTGTGTGTGCGGGAGTGAGTGTGTGTGCGCGGGAGTGAGTGTGTGCGGGAGTGAGTGTGTGTGCGGGAGTGAGTGTGTGTGTGCGGGAGTGAGTGTGTGTGTGTGCGGGAGTGAGTGTGTGTGTGTGTGCGGGAGTGTGTGTGTGTGTGCGGGAGTGAGTGTGTGTGTGTGCGGGAGTGAGTGTGTGTGTGCGCGGGAGTGAGTGTGTGGGTGCGGGAGTGAGTGTGTGTGTGGGGGGAGGGGTGGTGTGTGGCGGGAGGGGGGAGTGTGTGTGTGCGCGGGAGGAGTGTGGGTGGGGGGGCGGGGGGGGAGGGGTGTGGGGGGGAGTGAGTTTTGTGTGTGGGGGGGGCGGGAGTTTTGTGTGTGCGGGATAGTGTGTGGGGTGGGGGAGTGATTTGGGGGCTGAGTGCGGGAGTAAAGTGTGTGTGGGGGTGGTGTTGTGGGGCGGGGTGAGTGGGGTGTTGCGGGGAGTGAGTGTGTGTGGGCGGGAGTGAGTGTGTGTGTGCGGGAGTGAGTGTGTTCGGGGGGGAGTGGGTGTGGGGACGGGGAGGAGGTGGTTGTGCGCGGGATGAGGTTGTGGGGGAGTGAGTGGTTGTGGGGGGAGTGTGTGTGTGCGGGTGGGGGGTGTGTTGGGGGGGGTTTTGAGTGTGTTTCGGGGGTGGGGGGTGGTGTGTGCTGGTGTGGGGAGTGTTTGTGTTGCGGGGAGGGGTGTGGCGCGGGGAGTGAGGTGTGTGGGGGAGTGATGTGTTGTGTTGGGGTAGTGTGTGTCGGGGTGAGTGTGTGTGTGGGGATGTTGTGTGGGGGAGGAGTGGGGTGTGGGAAGGAGTGTGTTGGGAGGAGGGTGGTGTGTGTGGCAGGAGTGAGTGGGGTTGTGGGGGTTGCGGGAGTGAGTGGTGTGTGCGGGTGGTGTGTGTGGAGGAGTGAGGTGTGTGTGTGTGTGGGGAGGAGTGGTGTGTGTGGGGGTGATGTGTGTGTGTGGGTGCGGGAGGGGTGTGTGTGTGTGCGGGGAGTAGTGTGTGTGGTGGGGGTTTTGTGTGGGGTGCGGGAGTGAGGGGGTGTGTGGCGGAGTGGGTGTGTTGGGGTGTGGGGGAGTGAGTGTTGTGCGGAGTAGTGTGGTGTGGGAAATGGTTTTTGAGGGGGGGAGTGAGTGTGTGGCGATGAGTGTGTGTGCGGAGTTGTGTTGGCGGGAGTGGGGGTTTTGTTTGCGGGAGTGGTGGTGGGCGGGAGTGAGTGTGTGTTGGGAGTTGTGTGGGCGGAGTGAGTGGTGTGCGGAGTGAAGGTGTGGTTGGGGGAAAGGAAATTGTGTGTGTGCGGGTGGTGTGTGTGTGCGGGTGGTGTTTGCGGGAGTGAGGTTGGGGGGGTGGGGGTTTTTGGAGTGGTGTGTGTGGCGGGAGGAGTGGGTGTGCTGTTGGTTAGTATGGGTGGGGGTGGGTTTGGGGGGGAGTGAGTTTTGTGTGGGGGGGGAAAGGAGTTTGTTTTGTGCGGGAGTTTATGGGGGGGTGTTTTTGGCGGGAGTGGTGGGGGGATGTGGGGTGGGGGAGTGGGTGTGCGGGAGTGAGTGTTTGTGTGCGGGAGTGAGTGTGGGGGGCGGGAGGAGTGTGTTGGTGCGGGAGGGTGTTGGTGTGTAGTGGGGGGGTTTGGATTTGGGGGGTTTTTGGTTTGTGCGGGATGGTGGTGTGTGCGGAGTGATGTGGTGTGTGCGGGAGTGAGGGGTGTGTGTGTGGGGGAGTGAGTTTGTGGCAGAGATTGGTTGTGGGGAGGGGAGTGAGTGTGTGTGGGGGGGAGTGAGTGTTTTGTGGGAGGAGTTGGGGGGGTGAGTGTGTGTGTGGGGGGAGGAGTGTGTTTTTCGGGAGTGAGTGTGTGGGGGCGGGGGGTGTGTGTGTGTGTGTGTGGGGGTGGGGGTGGGGTGGGTGGGGGGAGTGAGTGTGTTGGGGCGGGAGTGGGTGGGGGCGGGGGGGGTTTTGCAGGGGTGAGTGTTGTGGGAGTGAGTTTTGTGTGCAGTGAGTGTGTGTGGGGGAGGGGTGTGTGGGGATGGTGTGTGGTGCGGAGTGAAAAGGTTGAGGGGTTTTGGGGGGTGATTTTGGGGTGTGGGGCGGGTGAAGTGTGTGTGCGGAGGGGTTGTGTGTGCGGGATGGGGGTTTTTTAATGATGGGGGAGTGAGTTTGTGTGTGGGGAGTGAGGTGTGGGTGGGAGTTGTGTGTGTGTGGGAGTGTGTGTGTCGGGAGTAGTGTTTTTGGGGGGGTTTGTTGGGGCGGGAGTGAGTTTGTGTGGTGGGGAGTGATTTTTTACATTTTTTAAACATTTTTTGGGGTTTGGGGGAGTGGGGTGGGCTGTTGGTGTGTGGGGGGGGTGTGTGTGGCGGGAGTGAGTTTTTTGGGGTTGTGCGGATTTGGTTTTGGGTGTGGGGGTGGGGGGTGGTGTGATAAGTGTGGTGGTTTTGGTGGGAGTGATGTGTGTGGAGGAGTGGTGTGTGTGTGCGGGGGGGGTATGTGTAGGGGTGTGGGGGAGTGAGTGTGTGTGGGGGCATAAGGTGGTTTGGGGAAGGGTGTTTGGGGGGAGTGAGTGTGTGTGTGGCGGGATGGTGAGTGGTTTGTGCTGAGGAGGGGGGGAGTGAGTGGGTGTGGGGGGGAGTGAGTGTGTGTGTGCGGGAGTGAGTGTGTGTGTGGCTGGATGATGTGTTGTGGGGGAGTGAGTTTGTGGTGCGGGAGTGATTTGTGTGTGGGGGGAGTGTGTAGGAGTGTGTGTGGGGGGAGTGTGTGTGTGGGGGAGTAGTGGTGTGTGTGCGGGAGTGAGTGCTTGTGCAGGAGGAGTGTGTTGAAAGGAGTGAGTGGTGTGCGGGGGTGAGTGTGTGTTTTGTCAGGAGTATTGTGTGTGTTTTGGTTGCGGAGTAGTGTGTTGTGTGTGCGGAAGTGAGTGAGTGTGTGTGTGGGGGAGTCTAAGTGTGTGTGTGGGGAGTGGTGTGTGTGTGTGAAAGGGTAAAGGTTGTGTGCTGAGTGAGTGAGTGTGTTGGGGGAGTGAGGTGTGTGTGTGTGGCTGGAGTGAGGTGTGGTTGCTGGAGTGAGTGTGTTTGCTGGAGTGAGTGTGTGTGCGGGAGTGAGTGTGTGTGCAGGAGTGAGTGTGTGTGTGCTGGAGTGAGTGTGTGTGTGTGCGGGAGTGAGTGTGTGTGTGCTGGAGTGAGTGTGTGTGTGTGTGTGCGGGAGTGAGTGTGTGTGTGTGCGGGAGTGAGTGTGTGTGTGCAGGAGTGAGTGTGTGTGTGCAGGAGTGAGTGTGTGTGTGCAGGAGTGAGTGTGTGTGTGCTGGAGTGAGTGTGTGTGTGCAGGAGTGAGTGTGTGTGTGCTGGAGTGAGTGTGTGTGTGCTGGAGTGAGTGTGTGTGTCGGGAGTGAGTGTGTGTGCTGGAGTGATTTGTGTGTGTGCAGGATGAGTGTTGTGTGCAGGGGAGTGGGGTGTGCTGGAGTGAGTGTGTGTGCTGGAGTGAGTGTGTGTGCGGGAGTGAGTGTGTGTGCAGGAGTGAGTGTGTGTGTGCAGGAGGAGTGGTGGTGCTGTGCTGGGAGTGAGTGGGTGTGTGGTGTGGGGAGTGAGTGAGTGGTGTGCTGGAGGAGTGGTGTTTTTGTGCGGAGTGAGTGTGGTGTGTCGGAAGTGAGTATGTTTTGTGCAGGAGTGAGTATGTGTGTGCAGGGTGATTTGTGTTTTGGCAGGAGGGGAGTGTGTGTGTGTGCGGGAGTGAGTGTGTGTGTGCAGGAGTGAGTGTGTGTGTGCGGGAGTGAGTGTGTGTGTGCAGGAGTGAGTGTGTGTGTGCTGGAGTGAGTGTGTGTGCTGGAGTGAGTGTGTGTGCGGGAGTGAGTGTGTGTGTGCAGGAGTGAGTGTGTGTGTGCTGGAGTGAGTGTGTGTGAGTGAGTGTGTGTGTGTGCGGGAGTGAGTGTGTGTGCGGGAGTGAGTGTGTGTGTGCAGGAGTGAGTGTGTGTGTGCTGGAGTGAGTGTGTGTGTGTGTGTGCGGGAGTGAGTGAGTGTGTGTGTGTGCGGGAGTGAGTGTGTGTGTGCAGGAGTGAGTGTGTGTGTGCTGGAGTGAGTGTGTGTGTGTGTGCGGGAGTGAGTGAGTGTGTGTGTGTGCGGGAGTGAGTGTGTGTGTGCGGGAGTGAGTGTGTGTGTGCGGGAGTGAGTGTGTGTGCGGGAGTGAGTGTGTGTGTGCAGGAGTGAGTGTGTGTGTGCTGGAGTGAGTGTGTGTGTGCAGGAGTGAGTGTGTGTGTGCGGGAGTGAGTGTGTGTGTGCGGGAGTGAGTGTGTGTGTGCGGGAGTGAGTGTGTGTGTGCAGGAGTGAGTGTGTGTGTGCGGGAGTGAGTGTGTGTGTGCTGGAGTGAGTGTGTGTGCTGGAGTGAGTGTGTGTGCGGGAGTGAGTGTGTGTGCAGGAGTGAGTGTGTGTGTGCAGGAGTGAGTGTGTGTGTGCAGGAGTGAGTGTGTGTGTGCTGGAGTGAGTGTGTGCGGGAGTGAGTGTGTGTGTGCAGGAGTGTGTGTGTGTGTGTGTGGGAGTGAGTGTGTGTGTGCAGGAGTGAGTGTGTGTGTGCAGGAGTGTGTGTGTGTGGGAGTGAGTGTGTGTGCGGGGAGTGGGGTGTGTGGTGCAGGAGGTGTGTGCTGTGGGAAGTGAGTGTGGTGTGCAGGGGGTGATGTGTGTCGGAGAGTGTGTGTGTGCTGGAGTGTGTGTGTGTGCGGGAGTGAGTGTGTGTGTGCAGGAGTGAGTGTGTGTGTGCTGGAGTGAGTGTGTGTGTGTGTGTGTGTGTGTGCGGGAGTGAGTGAGTGTGTGTGTGTTGTTGCGGAGGGGATTATGTTTTGTGCAGGAGTGAGTTTTGTGTGTGCTGGATTTGAGTGTGTGTGTGTGTGTGTGTGTGTGGGGGATTGTGTGAGTGTGTGTGTGTGCGGGGGAGTGTGGTGCAGGAGTTGAGTGTCGTGTTGAGGGAGTGAGTTTTGTCTGTGCTGGAGTGAGTGTGGTGTGCAGGCATGAGTGTGTGTGTTGGAGTGAGAGTGTGTGTGTGCAGGAGTGATTGTGGTTGTGCGGAGTGAGTGTTGTTTCCCGGGAGTGAGTGTTTTTTTTCGGGATGAGTGTTGTTTGCAGGAGTATGTTGTGTTTTGCTGGAGTGAGTGTGTGTGCTTGATGAGTGTGTGTTGCGGAGTGAGTGTGTGTGTGGGAGTGTGTGTGTGCAGGAGTGAGTGTGTGTGTGCTGGAGTGAGTGTGTGTGTGTGCGGGAGTGAGTATGTGTGTGCAGGAGTGTGTGTATGTGTGTGTGTGTGGGAGTGAGTGTGTGTGTGCAGGAGTGAGTGTGTGTGTGCAGGAGTGTGTGTGGAGAGTGGAGGTGTGTGGTGCAGATGAGTGTGATGTGTTGCAAGTGTTTTCTGTGGGAGTTAGTGTTGGGGTGTGCAGGAGTGAGTGTGTGTGTGCAGGAGTGTGTGTGTGCATGAGTGAGTGTGTGTGCGGGAGTGAGTGGTGTGTGCAAGGGGAGTGGGGTGTTTTGCAGGAGTGAGTGTGTGTGTGCGGGAGTGAGTGTGTGTGTGCGAGGGAGTGAGTGTGTGTGTGGGGAGTGAGTGTGTGTGGGCTGGAGTGAGTGAGTGTGCTGGAGTGAGTTGTGTGCGGCTGAGTGTTTTGTGTGTGCAGAGTAGTGTTGTGTCATGAGTGTGTGTGTGTGTGCAGGAGTAGTTTTGTCTGGAGTGATGTGCTGGGTGTGTGTGTGCGGGAGTGAGTGGTGTGTGTGTGTGCGGGAGTGAGTGTGTGTGCGGGAGTGAGTGTGTGCGGGAGTGAGTGTGTGTGTGTGTGTGCGGGAGTGAGTGAGTGTGTGTGTGTGCGGGAGTGAGTGTGTGTGCAGGAGTGAGTGTGTGTGCAGGAGTGAGTGTGTGTGTGTGCGGGAGTGAGTGTGTGTGTGTGCGGGAGTGAGTGTGTGTGGGGAGGGGTGGGTGTGTGTGTGTGCAGGAGTGAGTGTGTGGGGTTCGGAGTGGAAAGTGTGTTGTGCTGGAGTGAGTGTTGGTTGCGGAGTGAGTGTGTGTGCGGGAGTGAGTGTGTGTGTGCAGGAGTGTGTGTGTGTGGCAGAGTTGTGTTGTGGTGCGGGAGTGAGGTGTTGTGGGGTGGAGTGTGGTGGGTGTGTGCGGGAGGAGGTGGGGATGTGTGTGCGGGAGTGAGTGTGTGTGTGCGGGAGTGAGTGTGTGTGTGCGGGAGTGAGTGTGTGTGTGCGGGAGTGAGTGTGTGTGTGTGTGCGGGAGTGAGTGTGTGTGTGTGCGGGAGTGAGTGAGTGTGTGTGTGTGCGGGAGTGAGTGTGTGTGTGTGTGCGGGAGTGAGTGTGTGTGTGCAGGAGTGAGTGTGTGTGTGTGCAGGAGTGAGTGTGAGCGGGAGTGAGTGAGTGTGTGTGTGTGCGGGAGTGAGTGTGTGTGTGATAGTTTCTGAGTCTAGGAATGAGTTAGTGAGAGAGAGTGTCTGACTGCACTGCCAACATGACTTTTAGGCCCCTAGTATGGGCAAAGGATTTGTGTTCGGCCCATTACAAGTTCCTGTGATGCACTATAGCAGGCTCCCTGAAATGCATTATGATCCCCACTGTGACCATTAAAGTTTTCTATGACTCCCAGTAAGCGGATGAATGTATCTATGGTAGACAGGTAGGGGGACAGCGAGTTCCTTTTTTCACAATGTGATCCGGGCCCCTGGTAACAGCCCTGGTGCCTGAGTTCAGGAGCGAGTGGGCACATAAGAGTGCTTAGCTGTAGGATGAGGGATAAGTGGGGAGGCTGAGTGGCCCTGTGTGCTCTGTAAAACCCTTTATAAGAGCAGCTTATTGCATGGTGCCTCTATGGAGCTCTATGCAGTGCTGGTTTATGGGTAATGTATGAATGTATTTTTGCAATGTTTTTTTCAGGTCTTGACCTAGTTGTATTCAATTACAGACTTTTAAGCTATTGAAAAAAAAAACTTCTTATAGCGATAAAATGTTTGTCCTTCCTCTCCTCCTCTGCCCTGTACCGATCAGAATTCAAAAGTGCAGAATCCCTGTATAGAATCTGTAGAGTCCTAGGATCCTGATGGTCCCAGATGTCAAATTTCCACTAGTGAGAACATGACAGCGTACCCTTCCTATCACTTTATAAAGCATACTTGCCAACTTTTGAAAGAGGAAAAGCAGGAGACTGGAAGTGGCGGCGTGCGCAGCGCGCCGTGGTAAAAAAAAATTGCATTGCCACGCCCATCTTGTTGGCGAGCCACACCGCTTTGAAAAAGCCACACCCACTCCACCTAACTACATAACGGCTCTGGAAGAAAACCAGGTTGTTGCCCCCACTCCCCAGATAGTCTCCCCCTTTATCCAGGTAGGGCCCATTATAGCCAGGTAGTAGCCCCCAGCGTCAGGTAGATGCCCCGTACAGCCAGGTAGATGCCCCCTAAAGCCTGGTTGGGCCCCCTTGTAGCCAGGCAGTGCCCACTTGTAGCCAAGTATTGCCCTCATTAGTCAGGTATTGCCCTCTAAGGCCAGGTAGTGCCCACTTCTAGCTAGGTATTGCCCACTTGTAGCCAGGCATTGCCTCTTGTAGCCAGGTAGTGTCCCCTTGTAGCCAGGTATTCCCTCCATTAGCCAGGTATTGACCCTTGTAGCCAGGTAGATGCCCTTATTAGCCAGCAGTGCCCCCATTAGCTAAGTAGAGATGCCACCAGCATCAAGCCAGATCAGTGCCCCCATTATAGTAAGATAGATGCCCCCTCAGCCAGACAGTGCCCCATAGCTAATAAAATAATAAAATCTACTTACCAGGCTCCCTGCAGCGCGGGCAGGTCCGGAGGCTGCCGACTGAGTAGTCTCAGCGTCGCAGGGGACGTGAGTGCAGCCGCGCGTCATACCCCCTGCGACACTGAGGTGTATGTACAGTGCCTACCACGCGCTGTACATACAGGGGAGAAGGGAGGAGGGGACCGATCCCTCCTGCCTCCTCCCTGCACAGTGAGACTCGCCGGGCGGGTGAGCGGCCGCGACGGCCACTGCACTCGCCTATGGGAACGACCCGGCGGTGCCAGAGTAGCGTCCTGACGCTACTCCGGCGCCGCGGTCAATTAAAGAACTCCCACTGCCTGTTGGCGCCGGAATGTTTGCCGACTCTGCTAGGGTGGCGGGGGGTGACCCCCATTAGCGGGAACCCCCCGCCAAAAGCGGGAGAGTTGGCATGTATGTTATAAAGTACCAGTTTTGGATAGGTAGTAAAATTCCTTTAATCTGATAACATTGGATACCTGCTTATTTGGCTTCCCTCAAAAATAACCTCAAACTTAAATTTCTATCTAAAGTCTCGAATAATCTAAAATTTAAAACTTGGATCTACGAAGTGCTTCCAGAATGCCAGATGGGTCTGCATAGGGGGTGACCTGTCACACCACAGCCCCTCAGGCAGAGGGGGCTTAACAGCATTATGGGCCCCCGGGCATAGCACTGCAGTGGGCCCTGCCCAAATATGACATCACAATAGGTCAAGCCTCTAGCCACCCCCAAATGCACCCATATTATCAGGCCACTTATATCTGTACACCGACGGCCTGCAGCCTATAAGACTGACTGTTTGGCGGGGCGGGGTGCCTTTGGCTCCCTTCTCCACCATAGTTTTTATTTGTTTGCACATCCTAAAAACACACAAACAGTAAAATAAGCAAAGCAGACCAAGGGATTCTGGATATGCTTCTTGTATACTTGGGACAAGCATACCCCACCTGGGGCCCCTATACTTGTGGGGCTCCCAGACAACTGCCTAGTGGAAAAGATGGCCCTGGCCTCAGGCTCTATACAGGGCGTAACAGTGGTGGATTTTTCATGGAGTGTTCCTTTAATAATTAAGCCTCTGTTTTGTGATTAGCAGACAAAGGATTTTCCTGGAGGAAGTCACCACCATGGAAGCGGTCATCTCTGAAGCCACCACATCGGTCCTTTCCCACCCCGAAGGCGGAAAGTGATGTCACACAACGCATCTTATCAGCACAGGTCCGAAAAAT
Organism: Phyllomedusa bahiana; assembly: GCA_025379985.1. Classification (NCBI taxonomy): domain Eukaryota; kingdom Metazoa; phylum Chordata; class Amphibia; order Anura; family Hylidae; genus Phyllomedusa; species Phyllomedusa bahiana. Next base: position 1,291 of record JAODAL010043346.1, on the reverse strand, counting down.
TAAGGAACTGAAGGATGAACTGTGCGATCCGGGAGCCTGGGGGCGGGGGAAACCCGGAAACCCGGGGCTCTGCCCCCCTTTCAGACGGCCTGAGGGCGTGCAAAAGAAATGAAAACCCTAGGGGGTTTTACACCATTTTATATCAAGGACAGAAAATAAGTAAGGCCTGAGGGAGAGCCTAAGAGCCACTCAGGAGAGCGAGCGAGGGCTGACCCTGAAGCTGAAAATGGCAGAGAGCGAATTGCTCAAGGAAAAAGGAACTTACGGGTACAGAGACTTGAGGATAAAAATTTGGGCCCGAGGGAGGAGCTCAATAATAAATTATCCAGTCTTCTGATAAAGATGGAAATCGATAGCACCAAAGTAAAGGAAAAACCCCTTTCCTAGAGTAAATTTACCTCGGGACAGCCCACTTTTTGATTAAAGGGGGTTGCCCCAGTCGGAAAACCCTTTCCAAAGACTTATATGAAATTTTTGGGTTGTGAGGGGGGGTCCTGTTTAGGAGTGTTTAAAAAAACGTCTACTGCTCTGGGACCTTCCCGTCCCCTTTTACCTAATTTTCCTAGTAATGAAATGGACCAGTGTAATGCTTCATTTCCCCCCGAAGTGGTGCTGTAGGAAATGAAAATTTGGGTGACTTAGTTGTGAGAAAGCTCCGGGACTCTATGAACCGTTTCGCCCGGGCATAGGGTTTGCGCTTTAGCTCCAAAATCCCAAAATTGGCCCAGGCACCACCTTTACCCTGGGCTGGGGGTTTTTGCAGGTCATACTAAGGGGAATTTTAACCCCAAAACCACAAGTCTGGGTCAGGCACCACCTTTTTCCCTGGTCTGTTCTTTTGCAGGAAAATAAGGGGGGGAGGGAGAGCCAATACCACAAGCCGGGTCAGGCAACCCACCCTTTCCCTGGTTGTTCTTCTGCAGGGCATACCCTAAGGGGATGTAGGCCAATACCACAATCTGGCTCAGGCACCACCTTTTCCCTGGTTGTTCTTCTCGGATACATACAGTCGCAGTGTAAGCCAAAACCACAAGTCTGGCTCAGGCACCACCTTTACCCGGCTGGGTTCTTCTCAGGTCAACCCTACAGGACAGCATAGCCAAAATACAAGTCGGGGCGGCACCCCCTTTTTCCCGGTCTGGCTGTTCTTCTGAGGTCATCATACGGGGAGGTTAGAGACAATAACAAGTCGGCTCAGGGGACCCCCTTTATCCTGGTCGGCTGTTCTTCTGCAGGGCATACAGCAGGGGAGTGTAGAGCCAATACCACAAGTCGGCTCGGCCCCCACCCT